>CAKNWT010315428.1:1619-30347 GCA_932066315.1 Andricus coriarius
GAGATTAAGAAGATAGTGTGGAGCTTGATTACTGAATAGGCTATAAAGCAGGTTACCCATGAAAAATTGTCTTCTTTTAGCACCGTTAAGAAGTCCTGCTCTTTCTCTATACTGGTTAATATGTTTGCTTTTTGGGATGTTATAGATGAACCGAATGCAAGCATTAAGCGTACGTTCAAGCTTCGCATTCAGTTCATCAGTAACATCATCATATACAATACAGCCGTAGTCAAAGAAAGGAAGGATGAGGCTTTTAATTAGAAGGAAGCGCGTTGGAATAGGAAGTGATTCTTTATTCCTGTTAAGCTGTTGGAGGACTCTAAAGGTTTTCCTCGAGATATCCGCAACTTGTTCATTCCAAGTAAGAGAGCGGTTAAGGAAATATCCTAAATCTTTCACAGAATCCACAAATGGTATAAGACGCCCATCGATCAAGAGAGGAGGCAAGGTTGCAATTGTTGCAAGTGAAGGAGAGGAAGTAGCTCCTATGATTATAGCCTTAGTTTTAGCAGGGTTAAGAGTGAGACCGTTTGTCAAGGCCCACTGCACCACCAAATCAATATCCTCATGTACCTTTTGATGTAAGCTCTTAAGAGTGAAAATAGGCCCAGAAAGGTAAGGCTTAAAGTCGTCAGCATATTTGTGATAGTTGCAATGACGAAGTTCACTACCAAGTTCAGAGGTATAAATATTAAATAAAGTGGGCGCAAGTGTGGATACCTGAGGGACACCACTCTTGACCTCCCCACAATCAGAACGCTCGCCATTGCTGATTTGTATTCTTTCAGAACGATTACTAAGATAAGATTAAAAGCATTTAACAGCAATATTTGAGAGGTGAAGTGATTTGAGCCTAGTCAATAGTAAATTATGGTTAACTGTATCAAACGCCTTAGAAAAGTAAAAAAGGACAACAACAGTTATTGCCCTGCTATCAATTGCCAGTTTAAGGTCAGAAGTTACTTTAAGTGTCACTGTAAGAGTACTATGCATGGCACGAAACCCAGATTGCATTGGGTCAATTAAATTGTTAGTTTCAATATGTGCAGTAAGTTGCTGATGGACAATGCGTTCGAAAGGTTTAGTCAAGGCACAGAGGATGGATATCGGGCGGAAATCTTTGCGAGAGGTAGGGTTAGGTAGGGTTAGGTAGGGTTAGATATTTTAGGAATAAGGCGAATAATCGCCTCTTTCCAAGTAACAGGGAAGATTCCCACCTGTAGAGATGCGTTATATATATGCAAGAGAATAGGACAAATCACTGATAAAGCTAAGCGAATCATTTTCATTGATACCATCTGAACCTTGAGCATTTGATTTTACCTCTAAGAGTTTTTAAATTAGGGTTTCTTGCGATATGTCAGAAAAGAATAATTTAGTATCATCAAAGGTTGAGGGAATTGCGCACGAGAAAGGAGTGCTGTTTGCAAGGAGTGTGGATCTTGTGGTGAAGGCTGTTAAAAGCTCTGCGGGGGGAAATTGTTATCAGGAGCCAAGTGTTTTGGAGGAATAAGTCCAAGTCGTCTCAAGAGAAACCAGATGTTTTCATTTTTATTTATGTATTTAATAGCATTGTAATTATATTGATTATATGAATCCCTGATTTTTGTTTGAACTAAGTTTCCCAATTTACGAATCTCGGCTTGAATAATACTATTTTTTGTTCTTTTAGCCAATATACGTTTTTCTCTCTTTCTTTCATCAAGTCTTTGATATAAGATGTAATCCAAGGAGTGGACTTCCTTTTTGCTTTAAGGGTATGAAGAGGCGCAAATTTGTCGAAAGCTAAAGATAAAAAATTTGTTAGACAAATAACCTTTTTATTTATATCCTTTTCAATAAAAATTCTTTTCCAATCATAAGTAGAGAGATGCTCAAGAAATGCGGCTTCATTTATATTTGTGAGATTACGTATCGACAGAAGAGATATACTAGAGGAGGGATCAAAGGAGAACTGATATTGAATGCTGATAAGATCGTGGTTTGAGAGAAATGAGATTGAGTGTTGAGTGGAAGAAATTACATTGTCTAGATCATCAACAATCAGCAAGTCAATCCATGTACTAGAATGATCGGTGTGGTGCGTGGTACTATGGCGAACTATAGATAATCCGGCGGAGAACACTACTGATTTTAAATAGTTAGTTAAATTGTTAGTGGCATTAAGATTTGTGTTTAGGTCACCGGTAAGTATAATGTTATTATAATTAGGTATAAGGTCAAAAATGTCAGTCTCAAGTTCCCTACAGTAGGAAGCATTGGGAGGTTTGTAAATCACACCCACCAACATGCTGTCATGAGAAGAAGATACCTTGATAAAAAGGTATTCAGCAATAGGACATTTGACAGGAGGACTCTTTCCCACCTGTACACCCGTTAATCTGTCATGAATGTAGAGACAGACCCCGCCCCCTCTTCTCTCATCTCTATCTCTACGGAAAAGTGTGTAATGATCAAGTGATACGAGGCTAGATGGAGTGTTAGGCGTAAGCCAGGTCTCAGACACGGCTATGATATGTTAGGAACAGGACATAAAATGATGTTTAAATTCGTGGTAATGGGCAGGTAAAGATTGAGCGTTAACGTTACAGATATTTAAGGTTTCCATTTCGAAGGTGATAAATAAAGATCAAGTATAGTTAAATATAGAAGTGTCTGAAATAAATTAACCAAAAATTAACCAACAAAATCCCATTCACATGATTACAATTGGAAACAGGGAATAAGGCACATAAAAAGGTAAAAATTGAAAAAGCAATAAACATTATAATATTAACATGATAAATATTTAAGATATCCATTGAAAATGTAAGATGGTTAGTTTTAAGTTGCAAGTTACCTGAGAGCAAGGTAGCACATAGGAAAAGATAATAGAAATAGAAATAACATGATCAGTTACCAACAGAGCCCAAATTAGGTAATTACAAATAGGACAAAGTAGAATCCAATAGTTGCTTGAGTGACAGTGTAGATATAAATCTAGGAGAATTTTCAATGGTACTGATGCAATGTAGTCATGATTACTTTGAATTAACATATGTTTTCGAACATAATAAATACAAATATCACAGTTATAATAATAATAACTGAGAAACCTTCCAGTTATTAAATACAAATTTACAACTGAAAAAATTATTATGTAAGCTTGATGACTTAGAAATTGGTATAGTTGACTAGTTTTATAATATTTACCGACATATATACTTAGGATGACACTAGGAAGCAGTCGTTGCTATTTAAATCCCTCGTCGGTCTGCACATTAGCCAGGTAAATTCGCGGAGATCCATCCTCTCTGCGACAAAAAATTTTTCCGCCCTTAGTCCAAAGGTATTTGATTAATTTGTCTCTTCTGAGACCCACGGCAATGGCGTAGATTTTCCTGTTCAGAGGTGACAGGGCCTCACGTAGATGAACAGAATATTTATCTTTGACCACATCTTCCTTCACAAAGGGAACGTTAAGAGTTCTAGCTATCGAGTCCATGGTCGTCAAAAGGTCTTCATTGGGTTTCATGGGGAAATTATAAATTTCCAAAGTCGTTTGAAGAGCCGCCTGCTCGCTTAAGTTCAGCGCATGCTCAAGTGTAGGCACTTGTACTTTCGGATCATTGGCAACCTTTTTAATTTTAGTAATGTCTTCTTTTCCATTTTCTGTGTCAGCTTCGAGTATATGAATTCGATTCGAGTTCTCAGCAATGTTTGATTTTATAGATGAAAAGCATCCTTTGAAAGTAAAACCCAACACGAAACCGTACCAAAAACCACGGCGTTAATTTCGACTATCACCCGAAACGGTATTTCCTATACAAAAGCATCACAGGTCCAGACACGCGTGTTTCTACGAATGCGCCATATTTTCCACTCGAAATTCTTATTTGAAATACATGCTTTTTTGCTTTGGTAAAAAAATTAAGCCGATTCCTTTGAAAATAGACAAACTCTAAATATGTTTAGGAAAATTGTTTGAATTATTAAAAATTATTATAAATTCGCGAAGTATCGCAGGAAAGAATTTATAAAGTATTACAAAAAAAAGTTATCGGAAAGGTATTCTTAGTTAATTCTGTAAAAAATTTAGCCCATTCGTTGATAAATAACCAAACTCAGAATTGGTTTATGTGCATTTTTTAAATAATTAAGCATTCTTTTAAGTTGACAAAGAAACGTACCCAAACTCTAAATATGTGTATGAAAATTGTTCAACTAAGCATATTCCGCATACCTTTATATAGTATTTACTTCATGCATGAGCTTGCTATTCTCATGGACCTTGTTTGTATAAGTTTCCTGCTAATTCCGGTTAATCGGACAAACAATAACGATGGTGCAGACTCTTCCGACTTTTTTCTCACGCACCACTATGCCGAGTCGAGTGGCTCGGATATAATGATTCGTCTGGACGATAATATCCCAATATAAGATGCAATCTTCATTTCTTAAAACGGGGACTGGAATGTATCTAAAGAAAGGCATTCATTCTGTTGAGAGTCCTAGGTTTCGGGCAAGTTGATGATGGATAAAAATGGATCAAAATGATCGACAAAAATTTAACATCAGAAATTAATTGATGATGGATAATACCCGCCACATCATTATGTCTGTGCGTATATTCTCTCTGAGTCATTACGGGTCAACCACAAATAATCTGCTTAATGAATTGGTTGGTATCTCCACATACTCGGCACCTGTCAAACACGTATTGATGTTCCACCTGTTTGCGATAATTTCTGGTGCTCACAACCCTTTCCTAAATCGCAAAAACTAATTCTTCCATTTTTGGAAACAGGATGCCCTTTTTCAGCCAAATATTGGATGCCTCACTATCCACTTCATGTTGATCTAACGTTTTGAGGTGCCCGTCGTAGAAGGCTTTTCGTCGCCATTGCGTTTCTAATTCCTTTATGGTTTCTACCCTAATATTAAAGGCCTCCTCTGAGGACAAATTCAATGGTGTGTAATCGAAATGCGCTTTACATATGGTGCTGTAAAGCGCAACATCTCGCTTGCTGTAAAAATAGTCTAGGGACTGGATAATTTGTTAATTACACAGTTTCTTGATATCTAAAACGCCCCCAACCGCTCTATGTCGGGGTAGAAGATTCTAACGTGAACTGAGTGTAAAGAAAACTAACCATCAAGACACCGAAGTGCCTCAATTGGAAGACATGGCTAACTACTGTTTGGGTGTTTGGGGAAAATAAACAGAAGCAATTTAGACGCTGCGTGGTTCCAACTAGAGAAAGCAAGAGCAAGCAATAACCCTGAAATGGAG
Source organism: Andricus coriarius (assembly GCA_932066315.1). NCBI lineage: Eukaryota > Metazoa > Arthropoda > Insecta > Hymenoptera > Cynipidae > Andricus > Andricus coriarius. The sequence continues at coordinate 6,892 of CAKNWT010315428.1, forward strand.
CTGACTAATATATTTAATTTTTATTAAATTATTAACAGGTGTTTAACCTTTAAAGGTCGATGCTCGACCATTTTATGAGCCGAAAGGAGTACATGAGGACAGAGATGGCATAGGTGCTGATTGCCATAATCTTGTTTTCCGAGTTGAGAGAACTCTCCAGAACCAATCTGAGTCCTTTAGTTTTTAGTTCGTTCTCTAGATATGTGAATCCTAATTCTCCTCTAGGTAAGTGCACTAAATTTATCTAGTCTGAACTCCATGTTGATATCATTGGAAAACTCCTTTGTGACATCGATCACTTGCTGCAGTTTGTGGTATAAACTAGCGTATAGCTTCAGGTCATCCGTGTGTAGAAGATGGGACAATTGATAACCATCCTCGGCATGATGTATTTTGAACCCATGGGAAATGATATTTAGTGTTTTGCTCAATGGGTTGAATGCTAAACAAAACCACAGTGCACTAAAGGACTCTCCATGAAAGATACCCTCCGTAATGCGTAATGTGTGCATATTACATTTAATGCACATTCATGTTAATCAATTACAATAAAAATCAGATAATTCTACTTGACACAAATTCAAAATAAGTTTAGCAGTCATTTTCGATCCTAAATAATAAAACATGATACCTTCTTCCTATTAACCATGGCACAATAGGCTTTATAGCTTGAGCGCCAGAGGGGCTCATCAAGGGCTCCTCGCCCGTCTTAAAATTAACTTCTTCCTATTAACCAAAAATAAAATTGGATTTCAAGTCGAAAAGTTCAATTAAGCAAATAAATAACAGAGCTAACCCACAATCAACTGTATTGGCATTAAATTTTTACCATTCAGAGCGAATTTAGGGAAAAGTTCCACCCGTACATGACACTTTCATTATAAATAAGAATTCAGTCGACGAACTCCAGATTATTAATTTAACTGCCAATAGTTGACAAGATTTGAAGAAATGAAAGCACTTAGAGTTTTCACACATACTGATATAACGACCTGTATAATAAATTGAATATACATGTATATTGAGGTCACTATACCAATGTATGTTACAATTTAGTAGCGGTAGTGCATATTTGCTTCACACACATGTATATTAAATCTCATACAGATTTTTCTAACAGTGTAGTGATCCTTTATTGTCCATGATCAAAATACTTGATTCTTATACCCCAAAGCATTATCGCACGACTTAGAAAGTCGATGATGCGCTGGCAGATTTTGCATATTTTTAAGGCTTCCAGCAAATGACCATGCGGTACGGAAGGAAACGCTTGCTTGTAGTCAATGTACGCCATGTGCAAGTTCCTCTGAAGTTTAGAAGCTTGCATCATGGCAACAGCGTCTACAGTGAGTTTTTACAACATATTTTTCGTTCTTCTGTAAGTATGTCATTCTCGTCTCAGTGAGAATATGCCTCATCTGCAATGATAGCTGTAAGGCATTTATAAATTATTGAAAGACAGACTTCCATCTGTCGAAAACAATTTGCCAATGCAGGATGCACACTAGCCAGGTACTTGTACCACAAATTACGCACCATGTCCGGACCTGGAGCTTTCCAGTTACTCGTTTTTTTTAAACCGCTAAAACATTTGAATCTGTAATGTTAGTCAGCTCCATTTCAGGGTTATTGCTTGCTCTTGCTTTCTCAAGTTGGAACCACGCAGCATCACAATTGCTTCTGTTTATTTTTTTCTAAACACCCAAACAGATAATGCCTTTGTATTGGTTCAACGTGTGAGACCTCAAGTAAAGCACGACCAAAATTCCTTTCAAGGTGTTGCAGTTTTTCTGGAATTTCGCTATTTACATTAACGTTATTAATGTCCACATGTGATTCTAGTAGATTTGGTACTTGATGTGCATAATCCCTAGCACCTATTGTCAATCAATTTAGCACCTATTGCTCAATCAGGTCTTCGTTGTCCATGTCACCCAGAGGATGTTCATCAATAGGAAGCGGCTGTTCCACTTTCATTTTTCTGGTAGCGATTTCAACAGCCAAAAACAATCTGTTTACCGATAATTAGCGTTTTTGATCTTCTAGATTCTGCAAATTTATTTTTGTGGCTAGCTCTATGTGCTTAAGTTAGAAGAGTCGATAATGTTTTCTCCGCACACTTTGTCCACTTTTCTTTCCCAAAAAATAAAGGCACGCAACATTCTTTTTCATACGGTACGTCCATTTTAGTCGCCTTCTTGGTTGCTAAGCCTCTACTTTCGCTCCTGTTGGAATTAGGCCATCTGTCTCTGGAAAATATGGTGGCACTGGATCATCATCAGGCTGAGCAAAAACATCAATTGCCGCTGCTTCATGTGTGATGCAGCTTCCTTTAACTGATGTTTAGAAAACTTCGGCCTAAAGTTGTATCCCTCTTCGCTATGACATTGCATTTTACTGTACCAACCGTGTAGAACAGTATAGGATATGCATTGCGATATTACAAGATATGGATATGTTTCTCCCTTACCAAGATGTTGAATCTTTCCACCTATGATTTAAACATCTTGATAGTCACGCGATGATATAGTTCCTAGTATTTCTTTGTTTAGGTGGACGCAGGCACACTTTTCCAGTCCAAAGCTCATGCCAATCGCCTTGAAGTACCTATTTACCGTCGCCGTAAGGCTGTTAAGGTCCTCTTTCGAAAAGGCAAAGAGTTTAAGTTTGCCCATTTATAAAAGGTGATTGATCTTATTTTCTCTTCTATTCGGCTGGCCACATAGGTATGCAGAGCTATTGCCTCGGAGCACAACAGATAGAAATAAGAGGGAGATGCAGAAAAGTATCGGACTGAGAGAGTCTCCTTGGAAGACCCCCTCTTATAATTAACATAGCTGGTAGTCACCTTTCTTTTGTCACATGTTACAAGTCTTGTCCGCCAGAAAACCACAAGCTCATTCATGCCTCTCACTATTCTTGAATGCACCTCCAGACACCCAAGGAGCTTGATAATCGACTCAGGGTTCGTGTTAACACTTACGTACACGCTTACATTGACTTCACACTACTACACGTTTGCGGCACTCTGTGCCGCACTTCCATTTCTAGCGCCTGTGGTCTGCTTGTTGTTCCACCAAATTATGCTATGGGTCTAAAACGAATGTGTAACATCAATAAGATATACAGCCATGCTTAGGTAATGTTTAATCCTTCAAAATCTTGAAATTTTCTTAAATAAAACATAATTCGTGAAAATAGAAATTCACATTTCTATCAGTACATTGCACATTAGATTCGGATTCAGTGACCCCAAAAACATATAGTAGCCAAGTTCTGACATCCAGACCCGAAAAAAAATTGTTTTTGTGTGGCTGTGTGATTGGGAATACTCACATTTCCACACGCTGGCGGTACGCCGTGTCACTTTGACGTGCTGTGGAGTACTGGAGCATGATCGGATCATGTACTGGAGTACTGAAAGCAGGTTTCTGGAAACGCGCATAGCTTCCATGCTCCTCGGCGTTAGTTGGCAAGAGAATACCTGTGGCACTCAGGTCGCCAAAGTTGCTAAGAACGCGCGCATTCAAGTTTTTAAAAAAAGTGCGGTACGGAGTGCCGCTTAGCGTGTACATGAGGGTTAACGAATGCCTCAGGGTAGTCAATCCAAGCCATGGACAACCCTCCGTCGGCCCTTTCTTGCATGAACGTTGTTCCACTATTGCCCTACATACCGGCTCGATAGATATGGCCCTATAGTTCTTTGTACTTGACAAATCTACTGCCATATGGATCAGTTCCGTGCGTCCTTCCACTAACCACTGCGGGATGGGTTGTTCTCCGTTTAAAAAAGTAGAAAATATACGGGCCAGATGTGGGTGCGTAGAAGTGAGCTTCTTCCACCAAAAGTTGTTGATTTTATCTGTCCCTGGCGCTGAAAAGTTCTCAGTTCTAGCGATAACTTTACTTAATTCTTCAGCAGTAATTGGTGGGCACTCCTCCTCTGGACGTAGCAAGCGTTGCCGTTGGGAAAAGTTACGAAAGAGTGACATATCTGAAGCGTCTTCATTTATCTGATAAGTGTCTCCATACACTTGCTCTCAGAAGATTCGAATCTCTTCTCGACTAGGCGAATTTTCAACAATATATGACGTTTTATTGGTCAGACAGAAGGATGACTAGAAAAGGTGGAATTTTTCTGAATCCACTTTACCCGCCGTTTAAGGCGTTCTTTGACTGATGAAAGAGCTCATATTTTTAACGTTTAGTGCTGCTTAATGGTCAACAGTTTACACTTGTTCAGGTATAGATATAGGGGCCTGAATTTTCGACGATTCACCCCGACCCCTATCATTCAATTGTACATAACTCCTGATACAGTTAACCAATTTCACTTTTTTATGAGAGCCTTCGAAAGGTCTTTTAACGAGGTTTACAGTAAAAATATTCATTATACAATAACAAAATTAATTCACTTTGATTTTTCATTTTAAAAAACGTTTTTGAGTTTTTATCTAAATGCGGCATTTTGATCTTTTTTTAAGTAAGCTAGAAAAAAAGCTTGATTTTTTTTCTTGAAAAACATCACAAAACGAAAATGGGATGGAAAGTATTGATTTAGTTGTGGAAGGTCGTAATAGTATTGTCCCAGTGGTTCTAATACTTGATCAAAAGGTTTTTTTGTAATATTATTCATCTCCAAATAAAATCATACAGCCACTGGTGAAATCCTTACAACACGGTTCTATGCTGCAATGACTATACCAGGGACACAAAAATACCATTCTTTTGTACCCTTTCCGTAATCGACTCTGATTTTGGAAAAGTATTCGTCATCTCCACATCATGACATTTTCCCGAAGAGAAAGGTCGCGAAGAGAATTAAGAGCGAAGTAAACGTTACGTAAAGTAAAGTTAAGTAAACAAAGCGCGCGGCTGTTGTAGCTCGATAAAAAGAAGAAATTTACATGCAAATATTATAAAATTGACAAAACCTCTACGTTTTAAGCGATTGTTTAATTGGTTTTTATTTCAGATTAAAAAGGAAGTTTATTTACTTGAAGATCTTTGGGCCTTAAGGAACACATTCTCATTACAACACCTGCACACTTTTTTAAGTTCCAAAGAAAAAGACTCAATTGCCTAAGAAATAGTTTTGGTATCTTGCATAGTTTGACAGCAAAATGGAATTTTTTACATTTTTTATTATGTTTTATGAGGTCCTAATTTGAATTTTCGATGTTTGAAGAAAATTCAAGAAGTTCTTATGATAGTATTATAGGGCATTCAAAAAGTAGCGTTTTTTTTGTGTGACTTTTTTCATATCGTGCGTTGTTTGGCTTAAAATGTTCATTTTCGTTTGTTTTTTTGGATTTTGAAAATGCTATAACTCTGGTAATTTTCTTTTCATCAAAAAAAGTTATAAGGATAAATTGTTCACATTGTTTTTTACTACGAACTGCCGTGTATAGAATTTTGAAAAAAAAATAGTTTAACAATGTTTGTAAATGCTTTAACTTTTTGAATTTTTATCAAAAATATCTGGCTAACGAACTTGTTCTTTTCTTTTAGGGCTTAAAAAAATATGCCAAAGTTCAATCCAATCTGATAATTTTTTCGAAAGTTATCGTGCCTGTAGACAGACAGACTACAGACAGAATACAGACAGACTACGGACAGACTACAGACAGACACCTTGGTAAAAATCGTTTTTTCTAGCTCAGAGGGTCTCAAAACGTGGAGATTTTATGAAAACCGACTAAGTCAAATTTTACATAAAACCAATACCTTCGCATTAGAATGGGAATGTAAAAATAATTTTAAAAAACCACCCCAAAATGTGAAAAGCAAGCAGACTCAGATCAAGAAGCATTCGAAATTGTTAGAGTCAAGGAGATTAATACGAAAAAACACCCCAAAACGTGAAAGGCAAGCGGACTCACCAAAAAGCATTTCGAAATGTAACAAGTGAGGAGAATCATCCACCACAATCGTTTATTTTTTTATTATTAACTACTGTTTTCCTACAATAAATCGTTTTAAAATTTTCGTTTAGAGGATATCTAAATCCTTCTCCAACTCCAAAAAAGTGAGAATAAAATAAAATTTTTGTTAAAGGTAACCAAGAAAATCATTTTTATCAAATATTAGAACCACTAAAACACTGCAGCACGCTAGCTTACTGACAAAAAAGATAAAAAATGCCGCATTCAGAGAAAAACTAAAAAATGTTCTTTAAAATAAAAGATCAAGGTGAAATCATTTTTTTATTATATAATAATTATTTTTATTGTAATTCCCATATATTGCTTCAATTGTAAGGGTTTTTTTTTTATTATTTTCAGTAATTGCACAATTACTGAAGTAATGATACCATTGCATGTAAACTTTATTGCATTGTTTTGAAGTTTCTTTAATTATGTTTGTACAATTAAATTCAAATGAAGAATGTATTATCCGTGAAACGCAGGTTTTTAAGTTTAGTGGAAATATACTTGGGTAATGTCTTACTTTTTTCTACTTTTTAAAATAATTTTGAAAGAGATGGGTATGCAATGAACAATTTATTCTTCATTAAGCTGAGATCGCGACGTTTTGTTGAAATGGCCTTCAGTAATTGTAATTGTTAGATGAAAAAGGAAAAATTAAAATAAAAACAATACAGAAGAAACGAAGTGTGAATATAATTCTAATTTCAGGGTACCATTTCTCCGAGCGAGATGGCACCCCTTCTTCAAATTAGGAGCAACAAATTTATCGCCGAGTTATTACTGTTTTTATGTTTTTCTTAATAACCCGAAATTCTACGTGACGTCTCAATTATGAATTGCATTTGAAACTCAGGAAGTCACATAGCGAATTGAAAGTCATGAAAATCTATAAATCGTATATACAGTTGGCTTTTTCAAAAAATACAACAACATTCTTCGTATATATTTTAGTTCTGTTAATTTTATTTTTTAGTAATTTTCTGTTTCAACGATAAATATTTGTCCGTGTACACATTTGTTCTGACATTTGTATCTTTATATTGTTTGTGTAGAAGAAATATGCAAGAAGATGGAAGCGTAAACGGAAGCGTAATTGGAAGGGGACTGTGGTTTGATCAACATTATTCCTGTGACTAGGCACAAGGGTTTAAAGCATTAGATGTACCATTTTCGAACTTTTAATGGCAGATTGATAATCAGCGCAAAAAGTTAGTCCAAATTAAAAAAAAAGTCTCGATATATGGCTTTGCTTACGAGATTTTCGCAGCTGTCGTGCTAATTCAATTTAAGTGTGAAAATCTGACACGCGCGATCTGCTTTCCCCAATCCACCATCAGACACTGAGTCACATGTTGTTCGTAAATTAACGACAATTGCAAACAGTCAATTCATAAATTAGTTCAAGACTTCATATAAATTATCAAAAGATGTAAGCACTCAATGTTTAAAATTACCCCACGAGACATTGGAAAGGAGTAGGAGTTTAAGCCCACACAATATGTTGGAAAGAGGTAGATGTTTGATCAATATTATTGCTGTCACTGGTAACAGGGTGGCTTTTCTTAACCACATGAGACATTGGAAAGTTGTATGGGTCTAAACAACATTATTTCCGTAACCAGACACAGAAGTGCCTTTTCGCCCCCCCCCCCCCCCCAAGAGACGCTGGAAAGAGGTAGAGGATTGACCAATATTATTTCTGTGAATAGTCAAAAGGGTGTCTACCCGCCCCCACGAGACGTTGAAAGGGGTAGGTGTTTGAGCAACATTATTTCTGTGACCAGCCACAATGGAGCCTTCCCGCCCTCCACGCGACGTTGGAAGTGGTAAGGGTTTAACTAACATTATTTCTGTACAAATTCACAGGGGTGCCTTCCTGTCCCACATGAGACGTTGGAATGGGGTAGGGGTTTGACCAACATTATTTCAGTGACCACTTACAGAAGTGACTTCCCGCCCCCACGGAATGTTTAAAGGGGGAAGGAGTTTCACCAACATTATTTCTGTGACTACTTAACGGAGTTCCTTTCCGCCCCCCGCGAGGAGTTAGAAAGGGATATGGGTTGAACCAACATTATTTCTGTGACCAGTCACAGGTTGCCTTCCCTCCCTTAACGAGACGATGGAAAGAAGTAGTGGTTTGACCGACATTATTTCTGTGACTAGTCAACAGGGAACCTTCCCCGCACGAGACTTTATAAGGTGGTAGGGGTTTAACTAAGATTATTTCTGTGAACATTAACCGGGGTGCCTTCCTGCACCTTACAAGGAGTTAGAAAAGGCCAGAGGTTTGCCCAATATTATACCGTTAACAGAAGTGCCTTTCCGCCCCCCACTAGACGTTCGAAAAGGTTAGAGAGGTTAGAAACATTACATCTGTGACCTGTTACAGGGGTGCGTTCTCCCACGAAATGTTAGAGAGAAGTAGATCTTTGACCAACATTATCTTTGAGACCGTAACGGGGGTGCCTTCAAGCACCCCGCGATACGTTGAAAAGGTTATTGGTTTAAAGAACATTATTTTTGTTGTTTAACACAGGGATGACTTCACGCCCCCACAAGACGTTGGAAGGGGACAGTGGTTTGACCAACATTATTCCTGTGATCGATTACCCCGCAATACTTTATAAAGTGTTAGGGGTTTTAATAACATTATTTCTGTGAAAAATTACAGGAGTGCTTTCTTGCCCCCCACGAAGTCATAAAAATGAGTATGGGTTCGACCAACATTATTTCTGTGACCAGTCACAGGTTACCTTCCAGCCCTTAACGAGACGTTGGAAATCGCTATGTGTTTGACCAACCTAATTTCTGTGACTAGTCACAGGGATGCCTCCCCCCACGAGACGTCGACGCACAGTATTTCGCTTACTACTCAAAGGGGTGTCTGCTTGCCCTTACGAGACGTTAGCAATGGGTAACGGTTTCCTCAGCAGTATTTCTGTGGCCGTTAACAGAGGTGCCTTTAAGTCCCCCAGGAGACCTTTGCAAGAGGTAGGGGTTTAACTAACATTATTTCTGTGACTATTCGTAGGATTTCCTTCTCATCCCCCCCCCCCCCGGGTTTCAAGGGGGGGGGGGTTTTAGTGGCATTTTTTCTTTGACTGGTAACAGAAGTGCGTTTGAGCCCCCCACTAGACGCTTGCAAGAGGTAGGAGTTTAACCAACATTTCTTCTGTGAATAGTCATACAGTTGCCTTAACGCCATCCGCGAGTCTTTACCACATACGAGGAGTTGAAAAGTGATAGGGGTTTGACCAACATTATTTCTGTGACCATTCACAGAGGTGCCTTTCCGACCCGCACGAGACGTTGAAAAAAGTTAGGGGTGTGACGTACATTACTGCAGTGACTAGTTACAGGGTGCCATCCCGCCCCTAACGAGACGTTAATAAGGGTTAGAAGTTTGAATAACATTATTTCTTTTACCAGTCAGCAGGGTTTCTTCTCGCCCCTGCGATACGTTAGAAAGGGAAAGAGGTTTGACCAGCATTATTTCTGTGCCTAGTCACAGGGGTGCCTGCCCGTCCCCACGAGACGTTGAAAAGGACGTTTTTCCGAAGCCAAAATACAGGAAGATGAGTAGTGTTCCTATCTTGATGCACGCAATTTGCACAGCTACAACTGTTGGAGGGGACATTTTCGAGAAGTCTTTGAGTAGAGCACGAACACGAAGAGCACATTCTGTATAAAAATTCGAAAATTTCGATTTTTGAATGTGTCATACTTCGCACGTTTTATCAGGACATCTTTTTCCTTCATATGGACGCTTTAGTCCTGACTTCCAAATCAAAGAACAGTCTCAAATCTATGTAATTTAAGTAGTTTATAGTCTACTGGACCGGCATGACTTTTTTAGGAGTTTTAAACATTGCACAGAAAAATAAAACTTTCTGTGGAAACGCCCTTATGTATGATCTTTTTAAAAGTCCATTCCTCACCCGTCAACAGATCAGGGCCTACCCACTTCTTTTTTTAAATTTCAGACCTAAGTACATGCCATCAAAGTGCCGTTTAACTTTGGTGACCGCCGGAGAAGCCCTAAACAATATTCAATGTGTCCAAACAGACGCATATTTGAAATATAATCTCTTATTTGTGCTATATTAATAGGTTGCTAAAAAATTAAGTAACAGTCAAAGTGGAGAAGGAGCAGTCCACTTTCATTTTAAGTGAGGATGAAACAGAAGGTTAAAATTATCACCAAATTAATTTTCTCAATTTTAAACAACCCCTACCCAAACTTTATAGAAATTATCACTCAATCTTTGCTTTGTAGTATATTTTATGGTCTACTGAATTTTTCTTTAATTAAATTTGGCTTTTGATTAGATTTGCTGCTATCTATCACATCCTGAATTTAAAAATATATAACTTTATTTTTCTTTAAAAAGATGGATTTTGAAAGCTTAAATTTTTTTATAACTAAAAAGGTACATTAATTCAGTAACACGTGATAAATAGTTAAATACTTATTTTATATATTGAAAATATCTCAAACCGATCAATGTTTTGTCTATAACAGTAACAGAATTATATTAAAGTTTAATGTGAGTTTTATGATTTCATGAGACTAGTTGAATTATTTAGAAGCCAGTATAGGCAAATGAAGTACTGAAGACTATAGAGTTTCAAGCTTTTATTACAAGAATATAGTATGAACTTTTCATTCGCTAATACGCTTCAATTTTGCGTGCATTTCATACATATTCGCAAATCTTATCCCCGCAGGCCACGATAGTCATAGCTTTCAATATTTATCGTTCTAATATTATGTATTATATACTTTTATGTTACTTCATTTCGCTAAGTAACTAGGGGTATTTTTACTGCAAAAGTATTTGGCAATTCACGTCTAATAAGTTATAACAAAGCAATTTTCGGACATCGCACGATAGCTCGGATTTCAGCTGGGCCACATTTCCACGTACCAATAGGGCATACGTGCTGATATGTTACGTGTTTTTTTTCTCGTTTTTCTGACAGAAAAGTCCCATCTCTTCCTTCGGAAGGAAAACCGTAATGCAGAGAAGCCGATTTAGCTTTTTCCGCTCATCAGGGTTATTTCCAGCTGTTGGCTGAAAAGTAGCAGAAATAACAGTTTATGTTAAATTCGATTCCAAACATTCGTTCAAGTCTTGGTAAATAAAAAGAAAATAAATTGTATAATTACTACGAGCGCCTAAATCTCATTCCTCATCCCCACTGCTACACTTGGGTCATACGTGCCTCTAGCATACGTGGGCCATGGTTTATCGTCTAGGCTCGGCGCATATGTTGTTCTCTTCTAGCCTTCGAGCAATAAAGATGAAGGAGACAAAGGCGACCCTGCCAGGATAGACTCAAACGACCTGAATTCTATGGAATTGATATCAAACTCAGGTATGTTAGAAACAAACATAGAGAAAGCAAGTAAAGACCTCCACGGAAATCCGAAAAAAGAGAACTCCAAATTCTCTAAGAAGATTTCGAACATCGAAAAGTCAGAAACTTGAGTTATAACACAGGACCACAAAGTCTAAACCCTTGCAACACGAACCAGACTAGGTCGGTCTTATATTTACGGGGTCGCTGAATTCGAATCCGTTGTCCGTTTGATCCAATTAGGTCAGGGTCAAAGTCAGTTCAAGGTTAAAATTACCAAATTCATCGCAAACCAATTAAGTCAGGGTACCTATAGGTTTTCGGGATCGCTGAATTCAAATCCACTGTCCTTTTGGTCCCATCAGGTCAGGTTCAAGGTCAATTCAAGGTCAAACCTGCAAAATTCATCGCTAACCAAATAAGTCAGGGCATGTATAGGTTTTCGGGGTCGCTGAAATCGAATCCGTTGTGCTTTTGGTCCCATCAGGTCTGAGTTAAATTCAATTCAAGGTCAAACTTACAAAATTCATCGCTAACCAAATAAGTCAATAAGTTTTTCGGGGTCGCTAAATTCGAATCCGTTGTCTTTTTGGTCCCATCAGGTCAGGGTCAAGGTCAATTCAAGGTCAAACCTACAAAATTCATCGCTAAGCAATCAGGTCAGGATACTTATAGGTTTTCCGGGTCGCTGAATTCAAATCCGTTGTTCGTTTGGTCTCATCGGGTCAGGGTCAAGGTCAATTCAAGGACAAACCAAACGAACAACAGATATTAATTCAGCGACCCCGAAAACCTATATGTACCTTGACTTATTGGTTGGCGATAAATTTGGTAAGTTTGACCTTGAACTGACCTGGAACCTGACCTGATGGGACCAAACAGACAACGGATTCGAATTCAGTGACACCGAAAACTTATAGGTACCCTGATTTATTTGGTGAGCGATTAATTTTGTAGGTTTGAACTTGAATTTACCTTGACTTCGACCTGATGGGACAAAACGGACAACGTGTTTGAATTCAGCGACCCCGAAAACCTATACGTGCTCTGACTTATTTGGTTAGCGATGAATTTTGTAGGTTTGACCTTGAATCGACCTTGACCCTGTCCCGATGGGACCAAACTGACACCGGATTTAAATTCAGCGACCCCGAAAACCTATAGGTACCCTCACTCAATTGGTTAGCGATGAATTTGGTAATTTTTACCTTCAACTGACTTTGACCCAGACCTGATGGGACCAAACGGACAACGGATTCGAATTCAGCGACCCCGAAAATATAAGACCCACCTAGTCTGGTCCGTGTTGCAAGGGTTTAGATTTTGTGGTCCTGTGTAATTATTTGGTATAAGTCTTCTTTGGGTACGTTAAACGGCCACTCTAGCTGAAGCAAGCTTCGTTCTAAATAAATAGGACGGTTAGTTTACTCTTGGTGCTCCAGACCCCTGCCGGCCTTGATAGAAAAAAACTACTCTGAATTAACCGTAGTTGTAGCACGATTGCCTATACGAGGAATCTAAAACGACGATACGAATACACTATTGTACGCGAACACACACTTGAGCCTCGAGACGAACAACGATAAAAGCACTCAAATTAAACTGACATTAAAGCAGTTTGTCACATCGGCCGACGAGATAAAATTCACCCTCACAACAGTAGCTATATCCGAGACTAGTCCCATTGACGGATTCATCCCCCTTCCTCCACTGGCTACGGGACAGATGGTTGAATTAAATCTTTTATAATGAAATAGAGACGGATCACGAAGGAATATTAACCTCCGACAAACAAGATGTGAGTGTGAATGAACAAAACCAGCCTGAACCAACGTACATACTTAGGAATGATCAAGTGGGAACTAAACGAACTTTGCAGGTCTGCAAAAGAGAAAACGTGTCTTAGCCAGCAGGGAAGCAATTGAACGGGTGAAGAAGAAAACTTGCGTGAACTAACACGCATCCATGAAAGAGAACCTGCATGAGCGAAAAGAATAGAATAAGGAAGTAGTATAACCGATATCGAATCCCGATTCGCGACGCTATCAGGGAAACTAAGACTCTAAATGGACAAGACGATGCCGGAGTTGAGGACTTCTTTAGGAAAGTCCAAAGAATTAGGCAGCAGTGCTGTCAACCAGATCTGCAGCTAGAATTTACATTGTCGGAGCAAATTCAACAACAAACCGATAGAGCATTCCGTTTCAAGGAGATTCATACCTGCGAGGATCTATATGTAGCCCTACGGGAAAACTTAAAACAAGTAGGCTCAGTGAGTCATTTGAGAAGTAAGCTTGACAGCTGTAAATAAGCAACAACAATATGCAACAAACAATATGCAGTTCAATCCTCACATGAAGGACCTATGAAAATAAGAATTGTCTTTGACATAGAAGAAACCTACTGCCCCCTGAAATACCTAACGAATCTAAGACGGGAAATAGGCAAACAGGTTAAAATCCAGAAACTAACAAATATCGAAGAAGCCCACGAATATGGCTACTAAGATGCGAAATTGGTAAAAAAGAGTAAAAAAAGAGTATCGACACCCAGAGTTCCAAACAAATCAATCCCACTACCCAACATAATGGAGATAAAGTGCCACAAATGTGGAAAACTTGGACATTTTGCTAAACAGTATTATGCAAAGCCAAATTTTCACAAGGTACTTTTCCCAAAAAGACCATCGAACCCAGTAGAGAACATTGAGGTGAAAGAAACAAACTATTTAGATGCACAATGAATGACTCAGGAAGGAACAAGAGGCATACGAGGAAGGGTCACAATATCAAGCATATGCGGGAAACTCCTATCCATACGAGGAAACCCACAAGATGGAGGAGTATACAGCTTATTAGGGGATCCTGGAGCTTCTATTAACATGATAAAAGAGGACAGCATCCTAGAAAAGCATACAAAATCAAATTCAGAAGAAAAAAAATGTATGTAAAATTACGAACATCAGACAATAGAAGCCACGTACATTCCCTACTTTGAAAAAAAACCCACAAATACGTAATCGCAGCATGTATGCCTTATCCAAGTCAAGGACACGAATTCAAGCGTATGGATTGAAGAAAATAAACAGATAATAAACAAATCGTAGAAGCCATTTTCTCTATACGCTAAGGGAACCTACGGGAAAATCCTCAATACACAGTCTTGAGACCTGAATCACAAAACAAGGAAGGAACGCATATATCACAGGCTTGAAAGGCTGTAGTCGAATTTCAGAACTTCAAAAAATATTCACCAGAAGCCCACAGACAATTTACCCTGGAGGACACGCAATAACTTTTAGTAATACCCGAAAAAGGGAACAAACTACGATTTTTCAAGGATCACAGATACAATAATAAGGATACCGACCAATTTGGAAAGCGAAGTTTTTCGCAGCTTTTGATATGAGTGCAGGTTTTCACCAAATCCGAATCAATGAGGCACTCAAAAAATAAACTGCATTTTCAACATCTCAAGACGACTACAAATACAATCGTATGCACTTCGGCATAATAAAATAACCAGCCACATTCCAATGAATGAGGGACAACGATTTTAGAGGTCTCATTGACAGATATTGCTTTCTGTGCATAGACAAAATAATAATTATAGGAAAACCCTACAAGAACACAATCAAAACTTGATAAAAGTATTTGCAAGCTTGAAAATATTAGGACTAAACTCAAAACCAACTAAATGTGAGTATTTACGATCAGAACTCGAATATTCACGACACCTACTGACCAAAGATAGGGTAGAACCTAATCCAGCAAAAACTTAAGCGGTAAAGAACTTTAGAATCCCTACAACAGTGAAAGAAATTAAGTAGTGCTTGAGTCTGGTAGGATACTATCGAAAATTGATCAAAACCTTCTCTAGTATGCCGAGACCTTCAGCCATATTGAATCAAAAGGAAGAAATATTTGACTTAACACCCAAATAAACTAAAAGTTTTGAAAAACTAAAGAACGCCATATGTTCAGCATACATACTACGATTTCCGAACTTCAAAGAAACTTTTGCGTTAACCACAGACGTATCCAAGGGCAGTACTGTGACAAAACGGACACATATGCTTGTTTGTATCAAGAACATTGAATGAGGCACAAGAAAATTACACCACCAGTGAAAAGTAATTGTTAGCTATAGTACGAGCGGTCACATCACTGTCAATACCTATTGCAGAAATAGCTCAAAATTAAAATGTGACGCGCTACCAGGAAAGGGACCTTAGGGTTAAAAAATTGATTTGTAGGTTTTTGAATCGCTTCTGCTGAAAAATTCGCCTGCTAACCCTAAGGTCCCTTTTCTCGTGACATTTCACAAATGAATCAAAAGGGCTTGACCTTGCTCCATAACTTGGAAGATCCCAGATCATGCCCACTAACTTGGAAACTCAGATTAGAGCAATACAAATATGAAGTTCAGTAAGTTAAAGGTAAAGAAAATACCCAGTTGTGCTCTAATAGACACAGACGAGGAAAAATTACCTGAAATTAAAATATCCGACACACCTATAAATGGGGAGCTAAATGCCCCCGCGTCCAACAAACCCAACCTTAAAATTACTGGCCACGAGAAAGTCGACCGCGGGTTTAAAATCGAAATAGCTTCAAGAAGAAGAATGGAAATCTTTGAGGAATCGACTGCGGAAGCAACTAAAGAATCAACTGAGGAAAACTCAGAAAAACAAAAATCCAACGACCAGAATTATAATCTAATTGATAATTATTTAGAGTGCAAAAGCAAATTTAAACCAAATGCAGCCGAAAACTATGGCAGCAAATTGAAAGGGATAATATGCCAGGTTACAATGAGGAACAATGGTTGAGACGCCCAGGTCGGCTGATAGACGATTTCAAAATCAAGAAACTACCTCTAATATGACTACAATTCCAAGACCCTACGTTTGCAAACATCGAATGGGAAGAAATAGTAGGAATTATCAAGCACTTGTCCAACTACTACGCGGACTCCACTTCCCAACTGTGTGTCAATAAAACTCGCAAATTAAATAAACATGGAAAGGCAAAGGTCGTTAATAAAGATCATGGCGGTCACTTGGGAGAAAACAATACTATCAGCCAAGCAAGAGGAAATCAGAGTGGGCATGAATGGAAGAAAAAATAAGAAGGTATGTTATATCATGTCCTGTCAAAGCATCCTAGAAAATTTGATAAAACATTACATTTACATATTTGGTGCAGCGCAAGTTATCCTGACTCATCAAGTACAGGACTTATTTTCAGAACTAGTACAGCAGTTTAAAGAAATTTTCAAAATTAAGCACATTAAATCTACTGCGTTCCATCCCGTGGCAAATGGAAGTATAGAAAGAATATACTCAACATTACAGTACATCATTAAGACTTGAACAGCAGAAATGGAAAGTCAAACATGAGAAATACCTACAAAAGGCTAAAGAGAGGATCCAACTACAAGAAGAGAAGTGGTAAGAGCCAGGCACAATAATGCAACTTTTAGATAACAACTTGATCATGAACTACAAGAGCAAAATGATTAGAATCCATATAGATCAAGTCACGTCATTTTATGTTTCAGACAAACTGCACTAGATACTAATTTAGAAATTATATGTGGGGGTTCCTAAACAATATAATTCTCAAAAATAGCACTCTGATTATTGGACAAAATTTTCAGCTGTATAAAGACTACGGCAAATTTGATTCACCCAGGAGTTATACAAAAGCCCAATATCAAATGCAAATTGCTGTCCGCAATTAAGTTCTCAGTATAAAATACCTACTCATTATTTACCACGTAACATAACAATATTGTAGTTTTGTATCTCACCTTTATAGTATATGTCTCTGTACATGGTTGGGCAGTGCTTATGTCCCTAGAATTGAAAAACAATACTTTTTATAAACGCAAACAGTTATTTACAAAATATCTCTCAATTTATAATTTGATTGTATTTAAAAATCCCTAAAAAAACAAAATAAAAAATTGAGCTTATATTAGTATGTCTGTTACAGATAATGCTTCATTGTGATATGTCGGAAACTATTTATCATACCCTTTGAGATTAGATTGAAGCAAATACGATACAGCCCATTAAATTCTAGGAAAAATAAAAATGTTATTTACCTGGGCGCTAAAGTCAATATTTGTTCGAACTGGTCGATGATGAAGAGGTTGCGGCGGTCTAAAGTTATTTCCCAGCGGGGCTTTTGGGTTTCGCATGTCGCCCTGCATGAGCTTTCTTAATGCGTGCAGCTGTAACAGTTCAGAAATTTCATTTGTGAATACAATTATAATAATATGTCGAAAATTTGGTAATACAAAATATTGTTCCAGTTTTTTAGGTATTACACACATACATAAGAACAACCGCGAGATTTCGCAGGTAGCGGATGCCATTTTACAAAATCGCACCCGCTCCCGTCGAAATCGCAGTAACGTTTCAGCTGTAACCACGACCCACGACCGTCAGATAGGTGCTTACAGCCTTCTTTTCAGACTATTAACCAGTAAAAGCTTGGCACCTCCAAGAGCACCGATGATCAGAACGAACAGCTTAAGAGAACATTCCTTGCCGTCGCAACTCCCTTATAAGCTCTTTATACCTCTCTTTTTTTCATTATCCTTCGCTGTGATGTTCTTGATGGCTGGTGCCGAACGTTAGATCACGAACATGGTTCGTTTCTCGAAGTCAAGTAGAATTATGTCAGGCCTCGAGTGCGCAACAGAAGCAATTGTCGAGAAGATGAAGTTCCAGTATATGCGGCAGTTCAAATTTTCGACAATTCACTCTGTTTCCCTAGGAGCGTTTGGCGGAGTGTTGTCAGGGCTAAAGCCTTGTGAATGACAGAGATGGTAGTAAAGCATTCTTAGTACCGTATTGTGCCTTTGGATGTACGCCGTTCCCGCATGAGTTAGACAACTACATAATATGTGTCCTAGGTGCTCGGGGTATGCACGACACTCTGCCCAAGTATGCATAGGTCTCTACAAAACCAAGGTGCCACATAGCGCTTCTATCGACGAGATCAGGGTTTTCCTGGATATATATATATGTATATATACCACCGATCTCACGGTTGTGAGACGTGGCCATGAATGTGTTTACCGCGTGTTTATCACTGGTTCGTAACCTTAAAGCCATACCCGCGTGCCAAAAATATGCCAAGGCACTTGCGAAATGCATGCAAAAAGCTGGCATCCTTGGGTCGCTTCGTGTACTCAAACCACACGAGGGTTTCGCCGGCTTGTCGTTGTGATTTCATCGTGTCCTGTGACCACCCATCTCACGGTTGTGAGACGTGGCCATGAATGTGATTTACCGCGGTCCTACTGGGAGCTGGTGTCATTTTTTAGATAGCACTTGGTCCCAGTGAGACCCTGCGGTGGTTGTTCAACCCTATTTTTTATATATATTACACCAATGGCCACGTCTCCCTACCGCGATATGGTTATATATAATTAACAAGAAGGTTACGAGCAAGCACCGCAGGATCCCACAGGGAGAAGCTGTCATCTCTAAAAATGAAACCGGCTCCCAGTAGAACCGCCCGTTCCGCAGTGGCTTGTGTTAGGATGCACTGTACTCTTACCGAAGAATCGCGACTTATCCAACCCAATGAACTACAGGCCAATAACTTATCTGAATACGCTGTATAAGATCTTTACTGCTATCCTGGAAGACAGTGTTGTTTGGAGAATTGGACCTGTGTAAGGAGAGATGTACGAGCAACGTGGCTCGAAAGACGGTGTAGCAAGCTCCCAGAGAATACGCTAATTAAAAGGTGCGTCTGCACAGACGCAGCATTCCACCAGCGCTGCCTGTCGATGGCCCGGATTGACTTCAGGAAAGCTTTTGATTCAACCTGCCATGGACTTATCATATGTCTTCTGGGAAGATTAAAGGTTCATCGACACACAGTGAGATGCATAGATAGATTAGTACCGCTTTGGAATACTAGATTCACTATCTCATCTGGAAATTATCCCGTGACAACGAACAGCATGTTTCAGGCATGTTTCAGTGCGGTACCGTGAGTCCTTCTCAATTCTCCTGGGTCCCTCTGCGACGTCACTAATCATTGCGATAATAATGTCACTCATGCATTTTATATGGATGACCTGAAGATCTATGATTCTAGTACAAAGCAGCTGTAGAGTGCATTGAGGGTCGTCGAGTTGTTCACAAGAGAGATTGGTATGGAATTTAGATTGGAAAAGTTTGCCAAGATTCATCGGTGGAGATGAGTGTTATTAGATACCTTAAGGTTGGAGAGACCTATCCATACTCTTAAGCAAATACAAATCTGTCGGCGTTGAACAAGATATCTGCGACTGACATGCTTGCCATCCCGGTTCTACTGTACTCATTTGAGTAAAGCCATAGGCGAAACATGAGGTCACGACCCTCGACATTGCTACGCGTAACATCATGCACATGCAGAAGAGCTTGCATATTAATTCGTCCGCTTCGCGAGTGTACATCCCACGCCGCACCATCATTATGGCGCGGACTTATAAATTTCCAATGTCTGTTTAAACGAATTATCCTGGATAAAGCGCAGATCGCCGCAAATTGTAGAGATACTCCCCTAAAAATGGTCTGGAATTATAACATGATTGAAAAAGAGGAGTTCTTTTGAAAATCCGCAGAGCAGGGGGCCGCGACCCCTGATCTGAATCTTAACATCAGAAGGCAAGAAAGAATAGAAATCCATCAAGATGTCTCACTTTCAAGAGCCAAAGTAAAGAAAGCAGAACTGTTACTTGGAGTCTGGTTTCTGACTGCGAATGTCCTTACGCGGCAGACGGGTCAGCCGGAGGGGAAGCTTTCCCCTGTGGATACTTTTTTAGAGCTACTAATCTTTGTGGAATATTATGAGGAACAGTGCTGAACGACCAGATGAAGTGATCCCAGAAGAACAGCCTTTTGCATCCGGTTTGCGGTGCCGAGAATTCAATCACGTAAACGATCTTCGTCCTCAGATCTTGGAAGACAATATCAGACTTTGTAGCATTAATAAGTTGAGTGGTGGAGAATGTGAAATTCTCGTAGATCTTACACTGGTCATTCTTCACAACGGACTCCAGTTCCCCCTGGCCGTACGAGCATCCACTCAGAACATCTCCAAGTATTTCTGGCTTTTGCTGGCATGCTCGGCAGTTGGTACCGCATACAGGTACATTCATTATGCACTTGCAGTAAACTAAAGTATCTATAACGCCATCTTGAAAATCAAAAAGAAATCCCTCAGTCTCCCATCTCATTCAGCAGACTTGAGAAACATGTTGGACAGACCCGCCGATAGCTCATGTCTAGGTATAATGCTGCAGACTTTACCATGAAGGGGCTTGTTAGCATATTCTCTTAGTAGGAGCGAATTTTCTGCTTCCTGTACAGGACTTTTTAGCACCAAATGTGTTAGTGATGCTAGGTTATGTGTACTGTCGCTGGCATAATAGGGGAGACCAAGCTACTGTGCGGCCCTATCTGCAGCACGGAATAGAAACGCCACAGCATTGACGAATTCATGTTAATGTAAAAGTTGCATAAGAGAATCTGTGCTATTTAGAACTGAGCAGTCTGTAACCAGAACCGTTCTTCGATGAAGACACTTCAAGCTCAGAAAACCTCTACCTCTTTATCTAGAGGAATATAAATATCATTAATATTATTATTAATATTTTCTATTATTATTATACCATTAAGCTATTCCCTTTCGGGGTAAGCGTGACTTACTCGGTTCTAGAGGGGCATCAGGGAGTTCATATGTAAAAGTGAGGAAGGGAATCATATGAGGCATTTAAAGAGGGGGGGATGCGTTTCTTATAAACTATTTGTCGCCACACTCTTCTGTCCTGACATACCTTTCTAGCTTCCTTTACGTCCATGCATTTCCTCATGCAAGCTGTTGTGTTTATACGGCTTTTTATATCTTTTCGAATTAGGATCTCAATCACACATTCCAACCATTCGTTGCTCGGCCTGTCTTTGGATACGCTACCATTTACTTTCCTTTGATATACTTATTTTATCAGTCGTTCATCTTTTATTTCTTCAATATGCCCAAACCATCTCAACAAATTTCTTTCATATTTGTCAAACAGTGTCTCCTCTACACCAAATCCCTACAAGATTCTGCCACTACTGATGGCTGCTACACGGCCGATAACCTTCCTACTCTCGTTTATACGTCTGGCTATCTCTCTAACCATATTTTCCCCATTAGTAGATAGACTACCAAGCTACACGTACTTATCAACTTGTACTATCCTCTGATCGTGTAGGGCGATGTTGCATACTATTTTCTCACCATTTCCTTCAAACACCATAATCTTTGTTTCATTCACGTTAACTTTAAGGCTCATGTGCTTCATACTAGTATTCAGTCTGCTCAACCTTCTTTGCAAGCCTTCGATTGACTCTGCCATAACAAACAAAAATTGTTTAAGCAATTTAAAATTAGTTTAAACGATTGGAAATTACTTCATGAAGTTCTAAATAAGTTCTCGAATTCTTAAAAACATTTCACTTCTCGAATAAAACTATGTATGCAAGAAAAGGAAAAACAGAGCTCATATGTGTCACTCTTCCGCAAAATGGTCCATTTCAGTTCTTTGGTGCATATTTGGAGCTCGATAAGGGGGTGGATGGCGTCATAATTTAAAGCATATTAGCGGAAATTATTCATTGGATACTCGACAATAAATCTTAATAATCTCTTGCAAGCTAAGCTTAAAGCCAGAAATGTGAATCTTATGTTTCCTAATACAAAAATTGTCTTATGTTAATTTCACAGGACTTTTGGTTCCTTTGCGGCACGCCTTAATATTAAGGCGCGTTATCAGAATGGGTAAAACTTTCTGAATTTTGAGGCCGCACGGTTAAATAATGTCGTCTACTTTTTTGCAGGCTTCATCTACATAGTAATATCTCGTTGCTCTCAAAGCCAGTTTTTCGAAAAAATCTTTATAGTTTGTTTAATATTCGAAAACAAAAGTACAATAGCATTGACGCTTAGCGTTAGCTGTTTCTGCGTTTTCGCCACATACACGTTGGCCCTTGGCAAACAACACGAGGCAGACACCCCGCTGTGAGTCGAATTATCCAGAACGAATTAACCTTTCATTGTTATGAGGTTGAGGACAGTTACAGAAACTTATATTGTGAAAGCATAGATTCATTCAATTGTAATTAGCATAATTAATTAATTTATATAATTAGAAAAAAAGTTAAAAAAAGATTCATGAAAATCGGGCAATGTTTTCAGTAAAAATGGAAATCTTCAGGTAATAAATAATTTATATGCATATCAACTCCTGAATTCCACTTTTTTACCTGGTCATCATAGAGATACAGAGAAGGCAGTATGAAAATGTATTCACTGTTAATTCTTAGGTATGTGGTATGTGTAAGTACTTCTTGTTTGCACTGTGCAGAGTGTGCGATTAGAAAATAATACGCGACCGAGAGTCATTGTATGAAAAAATTGTACAGAATGCTATACTTTCATAAATTGTAAATTTAATAGTTTTTGAATGTTGTATACTACATTGGTAATGTTTCATTGAATTAGCTTTATGCCTGAATATATATTTTCTTATATAAATACAACCAAAAGCGTATTCGCTGCAAAAAATCAGCAAAGTGAAATGAAATGAATTTGTGAAACCAAAGTTAGCTAAGTCTGCATTGAAGAAGAATGTTGAAAGAAGGCATTTTCATATTCTCATCCTAAATAAGTATGTATTAGTTTTATACAAAATTTTACATAAAATTCAAAATTAAATCTCCACGTTGTTGAACCTATCAGTGAATCAGTTAGGTCAGTTCAGTTATCGTCATTTTAGGAAGAGAATGAATCAACTAATGCACTTACCTGCTGTTTAGTGATGTAGATGGGTTTATTCAAAATGATCCACGTAGTGGTTTCATGACAGGCTGGCATAGTGGTTGAGCCATCGTATGTCATGTAATGATTTGTGTCCGGTAGAAGCTCGCGCACGACGAAACGTTTAATGCCCATAGAATCCCCTGTGCAATTCGTTTAGAACGATAATATTAGTCTCATGCGTTACACATTGTCATTATTATATATTTGCCTAAATAAATAAATCAAACAAGTTATCAAATAATAGTACGATTCACTTCGAAAATAAGTTCAAGAATATTGATAA
>CAKNWT010315431.1:779-15653 GCA_932066315.1 Andricus coriarius
TAGGCCATACGTAATTAGAGGCCCACTGCTGCAAACACTCTTGCAAGGGCTTCGTAATGTAGCTTTAAATCAGAATAGACTTGCTGATGTAAATAGCCTATCTGACACTGAATTTGAATGTCTTTGTCCTGTAACCAAGGAACAATTCCAAGAATTATTCACTTTTTGCGATACAGTGCCCCGTGAAGGTGGTTACAATTATGTGGAAAAAAGAGATTTGCTTATATTTTTATGTAAACTTCGTCAAGGTCTATCGGATTCTTTTCTCAAGGTGATGTTCCAATATCCAAGTAGACAGACAGTTAGTGGAGTCATCGCCACGGTCAGACAATCTTTATTGCAACGTTTCGTGCCTAACAACATCGGATTTGACGCAATTGCGAGGGAAGATTATATTGCTAGGCATGTTATCCAGAACCACAAAATCCTCGAGTCATCGCGTTTATTGACGGCTCATACTTTTACACTCATAAGAGCAGTAACGTCAAGGCTCTGCGACAGTCATATTCTATTCACAAAGGAAGGCACTTAGTTAAACCTGTATTTGTAGTTGCAGCTGATGGTTATATTCTCGAAATTCAAGGGCCTTACTTTTCTGACAGCCGCAATAATGATGCTGCTATATTGCAACATGAATTCGCAATAGACGCCGATAGAATGAGGAGGTGGTTCTAAGAAGACGATATTGTCATTGTTGATAGGGGATACCGGGATGCCACTACTCTTCTGGCGCGTTCGGGTATTACGTGGAAAATGCCAGCTCTTCTTCCGCCACATCAGCATCAGCTGACAACAGAAGATGCTAATGAATCGCGCCTTGTGACAAAGTCTAGGTGGATCGTCGAAGCTACGAACGGACATATGAAATCAATTTTCAAATTCTTCCAGCAAGTAGTGCAAATACAACACGTTCCTAACCTTGGCGATTTTTGTCGGATAGCTGGAGCTATAATTAATAGATATCATCCTTTAATTTCCATGGAAGGAGCTGATATCGAAATAGCTAATGAATTGCTTGCAAAATCTAAGGAACCGAATGTCGTGCAAGCACTGGTTGAGACAGAAAGCCTTAAGACAAGGAACGCACAACGATGGGTTCAATTAGGTGCTGGCCAATTGTTAGATTTCCCAATCCTGACACTTGAAGATTTAAGAAACCTCACAATTGGGGTTTATCAAGTTAAACTCGCACCTTCTTACGTGCAAGACAAACTGCGTAGAGACAATGACGAAAAATTTCAAATCGAGATGCTGTGAGGTGAAAATCGAGTACCACAACCAGGATTTATAAGAATCAGAGTTTTTTCTCGATTTCGATACGCGTCTAAGCATCAACTCTGGATTGCTTATAGACCGAACGGTGATGAAGACATTGACGACGGTATGGCTGACGATGAACAACTCAATCCTATCGAAGGATGTTATTGTACATGTCAGTCAGATGCTCGAACGCTTGGAACTTGTGCACATATAAGCAGTATTTTATGATTCTTAGGGTACGTTCCTCATCAAGAAAGAGTTCCTTATTCATCAGATAAAATTATTCAGACAATAAATGACGCAGGAAATCGACACCAAGCAAGAGATATTCAGTTACCAGAAGTTGTTGACGTCTAGTTGCGAGTCCTAACTTAATTAGTTAGACATTGATAACATGTTGGTCATGTTTTAAGTCTATTTGATGGATACTGACTAGATCTTGCCTTCACTGGCCGAATACTGACTAAGCTCTGCTCATGTCTTGCATTAATTGGCTAGAATCGATAACAACTTGCTCCTATCTTGTCTTCATTGGCTAGGTAATGACCAAATCTCGCTCTAAACTTGCCTTCATTGGCTAGACAATGACAAAATCTCACTCATGTCTCGTCTTCATTGACTAAATATTGATAATATCCTGCTTATGTCTTGCCTCGATTGGCCGGATATTGCCTAATTCCAGCATATTTCTTACCTTCACTGATTCGATATTGACAACATTCTGGACATTTCTTTTGATTATTTTCTGGATATTGACTAAGACTTCCACATATGTATTTTGCCTTCATTGGCTAAATATTCACAACATCGTGATCGTATCTTGCTTTCCTTGCTAGATATTAACAACATCCAGGTCCCCAGGTGCGAATCGACCGTCGGCCCGCGGTCGGGCCAACGGTCGGACGATCGGTCCAACTTTTTGCGCCACTGGTCGGGCCAACCAGCTAAATGATAACGGTCAACCGCCTTTGACTTCTCAAAGTCGGCCCAAGATTTGGTATGAAGTCGTCCCAACCTTGGACAACAATGTAGGGCCGACTTTGATTTTTGTAGATTCAAGGTATTCAAAAAATTAATAATAATTGATTGCGAATATTTTGACTATAAATATTAATGGTTCTGCTTAAAATAAATACATATATTATATTTAAAAAAATTATATAACAAAGAAAATTTCTATCGCTACGGGGTTTCGAACCTACATCTACACCTGAATCTATCGCCTAGCAGTCGGAAGTCTTACCCATTACTCTATGCCTACAGAATTGAAAGTCAATGAAAAAACCATCCTCATAAGCCACAACTCAAAGCAGTTAAAATTAAATATTTCTTTAATTTTTTTTCTCAATAATTTTGTTATTATTATTCGACTTTTAAATAAATAATTTAACCTTATTACAATTTTTAGGGTTTTGTAGCCCCGGACTGAAACCCTTACATTTTTTTTCAACGGCTTTTCAACCAATTTTTTTTCTTCAAAATTTTTGTTTTGATTTTCTTTCAAAAAATTTTTTTTCAACAATTTTTCTGCAATTTTTGTTCTAACAATTTTTTTCAAAAATTTCTTATCAACAATTTTTTTTAACAATTTTTTTTCAAACATTTTTTTTTTTGGCGCCCACTTTGAATAATTTTTCTTCGTGTAATATTTTGTTTTTTCGCGTTTTAGGCTATTTTACAACTTTTGATAATGACATAAAATGTGATTTTTAATGAGCATTCAAAATTCACGCATCATGATGACTTATAAAAGCTAATGTTATGCCGATGGTCGGGCCATCTATTGCCCTGAGTCGGGCGGACCGTACTTTCTTGGTCTTTTTGAAACCATGAACCAGCGTTTGTCTGACGGCAGGCCTATATTTGGGCCAAGGTTTAACCGACCATCCGGAGCATAAAGGTGACTTGTGGTTAACCGACTACTGTATACAGAGGCGGACCGACCGCATTCTTGCGGTCGTACCGACCAATCTGCCACAGTTTATCTGATCGTCGACCCAAAGTTGGGGCGGAATTGGGCCGACAGTCGGCTTTTCGCCCACCGCCGAGATCGGTTGCCAACGTCGGCGAGACCATGGCAGCTTGAAAACACCTTAGTCGGTTCAACTCTGGTTACCGTAGATCGGTTACCAAAGTAGGACCGACTTTGGGCCTATGGTCAATCTCTGGCATCCGACCGAATTTCGCACCTAGGGTCATAAGTTACCTCCATTGGCCGGACATTGGCTAGGTCTTGCTCATGATTTCCCTTTATTAACTAGATAATGACTAAATCTCGCTGATGTGTTGCGCTCATCAGCTATATACTGACAATATCCTACACGTAAATATACACAAAGTCTTTTCAGCTTTGTAGAAATAATTGGTACTGCGTGGGTGTATTTAAAGGGGTGTTGTGATGACAACATATAGCCTGAGGACCACATGAAAAAATCATTGGAGCAGTGACTTCAATATTTTCGAAAAATGATCATTTTCCTAAAGGATAAGATACGAAAATATTCACAAAGTCTTTCAAGCTTTACAGAAATGATTGGTACTGCGTGGGTGTGTTTCAGGGGGTGTTGTGATGACAATATATAGCCTGAGAACCACACAAACAAAATCATTGGAGCAGTTGTTTCTTAATATTAACAATAAATGTAAACTTTACATTGAATGACCTTGAAAAATGAATATTGCGTTAAGGTCATTACTTCCTTTGCATTTCCTCGTCAGAGCTGAGTAACTTTAATTGGAACATTTATTTCTCAGACCTTCACTTTTCAAGATATTTGCTAATGTTTGTTACAATTGTTGCTCGTTCAACCCTCTTTATCTCGGAAACTGTCCATTTTCGGAAATTTGGTCTAATAACACTTTTGAGGGAAACATTGAGAACTACAATTTTACGAAGTTTAATCAAAATCGACCGAAAGCCATTTCGTGTACATTTGCTGCGAGGTCCTTTGCACAATTTGAAAAAAAAATTCGAGAAAAATTCGAATACATTTGAAACATAGTTTTGAATCTATCAAAAACTAATTTTAATGTTGAGAATATTTTCAAAAAATTAAAAGAAAATGTAGATTTTTGAAGATTTTGCAATACAATTTTGGAACCTTTTGAAGAATTTTGAAAGGTTGCAAGAAAATAAAAAAAATTTCTTTACATTTCTGGAAAGTTTTTAATGTTTTTTTTTAAAATAATTTTTAAAGAAAAGTGAACAATAATATAAAACACTCTTAAACATATCAAAAAATAAGACGACTGAAGAATCCCGAAAAAGAAATTTTAAAAGCCGTCATTCTTTAACACCATTGGAAGTCAAAGTGTGGATTTGTTTTGAAAGCGCAAGAAGAATCTTGAAGTCTGGTCACCTCTACTTCACAGAACCGACGGAGAGTTTCCGAGAAATGTAATTCTCCAAACAAATGGAATAAAAATAGAACAGCGATCCTTTAAAAAAGGCTTTTATGAAAGCTTATGTTTTTTCCCCTATTAGAATCACTTTTGATACAAAATAAGAATTTCGAATAACTGTTTATTTGCTAAAAATGTTTGAACACTTAAATTCGAACTAAAAGTATATTTCGAGATTTGATAAGAAATAATCACGTTTTATCAGTTTGGTTTCAAAGTTATATAAATATAGTTTTTCTAAGATTCTGGAGAAAATTTAAAAAGATTTTCGAAGATTTCACATACGTCGAAAAAAAAATCTGGAAAATTTTGAACTAATTTTTAAAATATTTTACAGTATTTGCAAAATATTAGGAAAAATTAGAGTCAGTTTAAAAAATATTTAAGACTTTAGGAAATTTTGCAGAAATTTTCAAATAGTTTATCCATTTTCGGAAAACTATTTAGGTTTTAAAATATTTGTTATCTCTTCAAAACTTTAATGGCTGTTAAAATTTGGAAAATTCCCGGATTTGAAGTAAATGTTCAATTTCCTCCATTTTTCGCGGCGATGTACCCAAGCAATTATCAAGAATTTGATTAGTAAGTCTTTGAAATCAATCTTTGAATAATAAATAAGTACCCAGTGGGCACAAAATTTGGCGACGTCTTTACGACATCGTTACGACATCTTTACGACAACTGTACGACATCCTATGTCCATGTTGTTAAGGTGTCTTTACGATATCGTAAAGACGTCGTACGTTCTAACGATGTCTTTACGATATCGTAAAGACACTTCTTAACGACATGGACATACCATGTCGTAAAGTTGTCGTAAAGATGTCGCAACGATGTCGTAAAGACGTCGTCAAATTTGGTGCCCACTGGGAACTCACTTATTTAGACATTTTGAATTACACAACTGCTGGTGCAGTAAATTCGTAATATTTATTAATGGACTTGAGTAAAACAGTAACTATCAGTCGGTAAGGTAGAAATCAGCATGACCACCAATCGGTAAAACTGTTATAGTTTAAGCCCGTCATCAGGTATGGAAGAAACCTGCATAATCATCAGTCGGTGAGGCAGAAATATACATTCTCAAGCTGTACGCAATACCATCAATCAGTAAAATCTCGCTCGTTTCTGTACAAAGCATCAGCTAATGCGAGAGAATTTAAATTTGCACAGATGCGATTAATAGGTAGTTTTTCAAATGGAACGAGGGGGGCGGGGTGTCATAGTCAAATATTTCATAATTTCAAAAAATTTTCGACGTAAACGTAATATTTCTTTTTTTTTCTTTTAGATAATTAATTCAGAAAACCAACAATCTTTTTATTGTGACATCAAAAATTGTAAATCATTTATGTTCGAAGTGCAAAAACAGGAGGCCGTTTCGAAATTGTACAGATAAATTCATCCATCAGAATTTCTAAATCGAGCTTATCAACATTTTTAAGGTATGTATGTACAATCGCGACATGGTTCGGTCGTTTTTGTGCCATGGTCGATCAGAAGTAATTTTTTACTCCACGTAAAACAGAAGAACTTCTCTCATTGGATCAAGATGTGCCAGGAATTGCCATGAGTAATTCGATGAATCTCGAATATTCTGGAACGAGTTCTTGACACTAAACGTTTGCTTACATAAATTGCACGACATCTTCTGAAGATTGTGCATCAAAACCAATGCCATATATCTATCACTCAATAATCTGAATTCGACAAAATCCCCCCTGTAAAATTTGATGATTCTTTTCACGTCTACTGTTTCACCAATAATGAATTGCTCTAATTTATTGAAAAACTTGTCTGAATCAGTATTAAATCTACTTTTCAGCGAGTAAATGACTTGGCAGAATAATTGGCAATTAATCTCCCCATAGTATTCTTCGGGAGTCTTAAAAACATAATTTTCAACATTTTCACCATCAATTCGCTTGGAAATTTTTCGCTTCCGTGGCAAGCTTGGTTCCCCAACATCGAACTCTTTGGTTAATTCGATGCGTTTCAGCCAAATGGATTGAAACTTGGAATCGCGGGAAGCATCGAATGCAAAGGTTACAGCTTCTATTTCCCGAGATGAAACTACCACGCAAAGCTCTTCTACCTTTTGAAGTTCTTTGTTTAAAATTTAAATCCTATGAAAAATCTCAATTATCTCATTCAAGAAAAAAAGAAAGGTAAACGACTCCATCCATTCCAAAAAACCTGCAGCCTTGGCAGCAATTGCGCTGTCGACTTCGCGATCTTCACCCAGTTCGTGAAAAAATCTCATCAATGGATTATAGTTGGCCAGGACGATTTTCAGTGATTTTATTCGCAATGTAAATCTACAATAAAATAAAAATATGTAAAAATGAATAATGTTATAATAGATATTTGAAAGAAAAAGATGAATGTTAACATTTTTTTTAGTTTTCTGCCAAGAAAGATTTTACATACTTCAATTTTCAACTTGGTCTTTACCCTCCGTACTTTATGCGTTACTTTATGCGTAGGTGTTGCTTGAAAGATAACTTTAAAAGGGAGAATATTCTAGGCGAATTCCTGCGTGTTTAATGCGGCTAAAATTTTGATAACTTTCAAAGAATAGAAAATTCTGTACGAATTCTTATGTATTTGCGATGATAAAATCCATGACTTAGTGACCGTGGTCCCATTTCGATCAAGAAAATCTTTTAGGAGTAGGAAGTTTATAAAAAGGGGACGAAATTGGCGCCGAGATGAGATTCGACTTGAGCTCAAGCCTGAAGTTATCGGTTCGGATTTACCTTTGCGGAAATCTTCTGCGAAACTTATAATTTATTGCGAGCGTTTTAAGATGAAACTGAGAATTATATTTTAATATTAAATAACTTCTTTTTAATTGTGAGAGTGCGTGACCTAATTAATAATGAACTGAACAGAACATTATTAAAACTAATAATTTTGCTACAAATTTTAGTGTTTAATTTGTGAAGAGAACCCTTTTATATACCAATTTTCAGGATAACGTTTCAACGTTTTTAGCAGCCACGAACAATAATCAAATCTTTGATTTAAAAGAATATAAAATTTAAATGCAAATTTGGCGGCGTTCAAGGAAATTCAACATCTCTACAGCAGAGGGCCAGGACAGGGCCTGGACAGGCCCAGGACGTAACATATTTCTGGTGACAGCGGTGGGATAGCTGCACCTGGAATTGGGATTTAAAAATATGAATAATAACATTATTAAATCAATATTTTGAATCTTTTGAGTGAAAATTAAAATTTTAATTGAATCAGAAACAGTGGAAGTGTTGTCAAATGGTCGCGCCTCTAAAAGTGAAGTGAAAAGAATAATAAAATTTAGTGAATACAAATTTTGTGAATTATTTAACAATGATGATCTGGATCCGGTTTTAATCGTTTTAGTATTTTGGATTGAAATCTCAGTTTCTGGAAATGTTTTGGTAATTAAGTGCAGAGGATTCTGGGCAGAATCCATGAACGTATAAAGAGAATTTTTGACAATTTGGGGTCGCTGAGGGGTGGATCGAGTAGCTTCTCAGTACGAATCTATAATTTCAAAAATAAAATCCAATTTGGCATAACTTCAAATTTTATTTTTGGAAATCGAATCCTTTAAGCTGAGTCAATAAAGGAGTGGATTTATAATAGCTCCTTGATTTGACTTATTTATTAGTTGGAAATTTAGAGAAAGAAATTGAGAAATTTTTAAGAAAATCCAGTTCGGCATAATTACAAATTTTGTTTTTGGAACTGAAGGATCCTTGCAGAGGGTTTTTGACTGCTGCAGTTTCGCTCTGTAGAGACAAAGGATCAAGGTGGATAACGAGAGTCTGCAGAAGACAGATACTCCTCCGTTACCACTAGCTCAAATAAAACTGAAGGACAATTAATTTTATTGGCCAAAATTTTGTCAAATAAGAACACAAGATATTGAAGTCCCCATATCACAAATATCAAAAGGAAAGGTCAACGTAATTTCACAGCTTGAAAGCGATCTACCGGAGGACCAATACAAGGACATCTCCAGCAGGCTGGAGCCTTGCTATCACAACATCTGGAAAAGATCTACCAAGGACAAATAGTCCGAGATACCACTGCAAAATATACTCCCTCATAGATATGTGGAAAAAAATATGATAAAATGAAGCATTACATCTAGACGTTTAAGAAAACCCCGGTCTGCCTGGGCCAGTCCTGGCATGAATATAATTAATTTAATGAAGTATCATGTAATCTTCATCAATATTGTCCCTCATCTGCTATGCGAATAAAAGTTACATAATCTTGTAGGGGATAATTAGTGCTTTCAAAAAATATAGGTCTGCCTCCCCCCACCCTGGCAAGAACCCCTGGCAGACCGCCCCGAAGGGGATAATAACAATAGAAAACCTTCGTAAATCGACTATGTGGATGAAACAAAGTGGAAATGAAAGCTCTAAATCCCATTTTTACAAATATCTTGATCTGCCATGGCTAAAGTTGGCAGAAATATGCGGCAGACCGAGATAAAGTAATCCGTACTTTGCCGCTGTGTATAAGCGACACATACAAACGCCGCGTGTCGATGTGCGGCTGTGCCTCGTGAAAAGCCGAAGATGCACGAAGATGACCGATTCAAACTTCCAGTTTCTGGCCGACTGGGCTAATTTCCAATTTCAATGCTGGAGTCGATTTCTGTTATCTGCAGGGGCGGTACAGTCAGTGTGGATGCCATGGATAAATTCATACATGGAAATTTTCATGTATGGAAATTCTATGAAATTCCATACATGAGAAACTGTCTGTAATGATAATGATTTTTGTTTCCGATCTAAAAATTGTTCGAAAGTTCAATTTACTTGTCTTTCAAAAATGTTTGGAAATTCGAAATTTTTCAATGCCACAAAAAGAAGAAGCAAAGTATTAAAAGTACAATAGCCCAATTATTTTAGACTTTTGTCAACGGAAAAATCGCGGGCTGAGACTTTTTGACGCAGTTTAGTGTCCTTCGCGAAACAGATGAAGAAATCACAAAATTGTCCAAGAAATAATTACCGGAAGTGTCCGCCATCTTGGATTTGGTGTTTTCATCGATTTGTACGTGTATTTTGCATTTCTCGATGAAAATGGTAAATAGCGAATTTATAGAAAATTCCATTCTCTACAATTTTTATTCAGATGATATTTTTTTAAAAAAATTATTTGTCGCTAAAAATAAGCAAAAAGTGTGGAAAATTGGGAAAGTAGCGCAGTTTTTTCCACTTTGTGACTATTTGTATTGGAAATAAGTGGCACATTTACATGGCAAAGTTGCAGGGGACTCATTTTCCAACAACTTTTGTATGAAAAAGTTTTTCGTGCGACATGCACATCACGGTCGGGAACGCTCTTAACACAGAGGCACGGCGGAAACGACTCGTAACTCATTCGACGTTCAACGTCGGTATTGTCTCGAGATTGCGTTTAACTCTGAGTTTGGTCATCTTCGTTGTCGTCGCCGATCTGGTTGATCGGCACATTTTTGCACGAATCGACACTACAACTCACACAAATCAGAGTGCAATTCAGTCCAGCTTTTCGACAGCCGCAGGCTACTCCACAGTCCGTTTTCCATTTGCAAGAAATTGTTGTCAGTAATGACTGTGGCGCAGGTGATGCGTCGGCGGTGATAGTTTGGAGGCACCGTGGGGTTTTTTTTCCATCGCCATTCTGTTGGCTCCAGCTCTACTCCGAGCCACTTTTGCACTTGGTAAAACACACGCAATGAATGTTGACGTGCCGATGATTCCGATGGCGGTAATTTGGACATATTTATGTTTTTGGCGGCAGATTTCAGGAATGATTCGTATCTGAGATGATTGAGGGATGCTTCTGGTTGTTTTTTTGCATTGTACAGGGCTATGAAAAGTTCTTTACCGCAGTTTTCGATTGTCTGTTGATTCAACCGTTTGTCTTTGAAATTACTTGCGCATGCCTGCAAATCTTCGCGTTCATTCAACAGCTTCGCGAGCTTTCCTTTTTCGTTGTTGAACAGGGCGGAGGTTGTATCGCAACCAGTAAAGGCATGTAGTAGTAAAATATTACCCGAGACCTGTTTTCCGTATTCAAGACTGTGACTGGAATAGAATTCTTCCTTTTTTTTACCTTTTGCTGGGTTTTGAAGAAAAACGTTGTTGAACATTTTTCCTGATTCTGTTAATAAAACCAGCAGATCGACGTCCTCTCCACCAATTTCTGAATTTCTTCCTGAATTTTCAATGGCCCTATCAATAATCATGTTATCAGCGTCTTCAGGCGCTTGATGCGCTATTATGTTGTTTCGTCCGAGGAAATAAACGAAAAGCTCAATGAAACGAGCCTTGTTTTTATCGTTTGAGAGAAACTTTTCCTGCATGAGTGACAAGAAAGTGTTCTCGTCGAATCCTATGGTCGGTGCGAGGTGCTTTGTTGATCGTCGCAAACGCTCTGCTGATTTAGTCCCGGTGAAATCAACATCAGGATAACCGTCAAACACGATATGAACGTGACCCCTGAAATGACTCGTTATATATTTATGAATCCTGTGAAAAATTTCATTTACGGTATTGCATCCTCCCCAAAGGACTTTATGTAAAAGAAAGCCCCCGTCTATTACGTAAAGATGATCAGAAATGGAAATTGAGGGGGGCTCCACTGTCGAAAATAAGTCGTACAACTATGACTTTGTCGCTTTTCGCAATCCTTCTTCGGTAAATAAAGAGAGTGGAAGTGGAGTCAGCTCGAAGGATAGATGTTCTTCCAATGAATCGTTGTTCACCAAGCTAATGCACATTCGTTGGAAGAGAAGCAAAGGGTAAATTGTGATGCGTTTATTTGCGATAATTTAACTACTGTTCATATCAGAAAGCGAACAAATAGTGTCTTTGCGTTTGAGAGGAAGTGCGTCAAATGTCGAGCCTACAACATTAGACAACATTTTCAACCCAACTTGAAAAGCTCTATGGCAATTAACGTCTGAGGTGCCGACGATTCTCGAGCTTAAAGCAATTAACTCGTCGTTCTCGCAAAAAGGATCGTTTTTTGCGAACCAGGAATAAAGTTTTTCAACATCGGAGGTATCACGCGCTACACGAGTTGTTCGTGCATCAACATGCTCATCAGAGGTGGCAAAAGTAATACCATAAAACTGTTCCACTTGGTGGCAAACGTTCTGCATGGCTATCATTCCTGTTGTAAAAGCCGTTGTGGTACTTTCGGTGAAACCGCGCCCAATGAATCCACCCCTAACTTTCATCAGCCTCATCAACGTTTGTTCAATCAGAAGATCGGTCCAAACTCCGGCAAAAAATTTTTTGGTTCGCCTGACTGTGAAAAAAGAGCGCCCAATAAACTTTTCAAATTCATGCGGAGCCATTAATTCTGGTAAACGTTCCATGTCTTGGTGGTACAAATGAACACTTTTGGCGTAATTGAAATGACCTGTAGCGTGAAAAATCGGGAGCATACGTCTAACGGTATCTAAGTAAAGAAGCCAATCTCCGCTACGTTCGGCTTCAATGTAAGTTGTCAGAAGTGTCGTCAAATTGAAATACTGAATCCAAAGTCGAGCAGTTGGACCTTTGCCTTCGATCTCCTTTATTGCAAAGTGGAACTTTTTGATCGCATTCGTTACCAACAAATTGTCTTCGCTTGAAACAACAACTGCGCAATCGATATCTTGTAAAATCGCGCTCGATATCTTCAAATTCCGTTAGATCGAGAATTACCCGTCCCAGCGCCGTTCGGACCAAACAATGAGCTCGTATTGCTCTAGAGTATGCAGTACCATCCATGATTTTTGGCACGCTATTTCCGGCATATATCAACGCGAAAATCTTCTCTAAACCACTGCCTGACATTATTCTACCTATTGCGCCCAAGAAATTTTTTGCCAAGTGGAAACCACCTAGTCTTACCGTAACGTTTTTTAACAACTGCATCTCCGGAGTTGAATCAACAGCATCTACAATGTCACGAGCTATCCAATACAATTGTTGATCAAAAGTTGAGAAACAATGAGCTTGATTGTGAGATGCAGTTTTTTCGGCGGAAATGAGAAGCGAGGTGAAAACGGTGTCGTAATTCGTCGGAGGTGCGTTCAAAAAAGGAAGATATCGTACCGTAGACGCGGATGATTGACAGTGTGCATTTGCATTTTCCATGAAACCACTCCAGCCTGGAATTGCGAGGTCACACATCCATTTTTCATAAAGCCACATAAAGTCCGGACGTGTCACGTGAATCTCTGAGGAAACATGGCGCAGTGCCTCAAGATCGCAAGCGGTTATCGGCCCTTATCGGCAAAGCCTGAAGTGGCGGTAAACCTAAGTTTGCCTGGGCAACTCGTGTATTGCAGATACGTTTGAGGTAAAGTCCGAAATACTGTGTGAATACGGAAACTGCCTTGCATGAATTCAGGCAGACTTAGGTGTGCCAAATGTGTCACAGACAAAGTTATACAACAAAACATTCGTTTCGAATGGTCCAGCTTACGAATCCTACGATATCACCACGTCTCACGACCGTGAGATAGGTGGTTACAGTCTGCGACGGATTCAATACGATGATCCGGCAAAAGTCTCGTGCACCCTGAGGACACGGAGCGACCCAAGGACGACCGCCTTCTGCATTTTCCCCGCAAGTGTCTTGGCATTTTCTTGACACGCAGGGATGCTTTTCAGGCTATTAACCAGTGAAACCTTGGGTCCTCCATGAGCGCCGATGATCAAGACGATTAGCTTAACGGAATATTCCGGGTATAGCCGTCGCAACTCCCTTATAAGTTCTTTATACCTCTCTTTCTTTTCATTCTCCTTGGCTATGATGTTTTTGTCAGCTGGTGCCGAAAATTCAATAACGAACATGGTTCGTTTCTCGAAGTCAAGAAGGACTATGTCAGGTCTCGAGTGCGCAACAGAAACAATTGTCGAGAATATGAAGTTCCAGTATATCCGACACTTCTCATTCTCGACAATTGATTCTATTTCACTAGGAGCGTTTAGCGGAGCGGTATTTGGGCTGATGCCGTAAGAGTGACAGAGATGGTAATAAAGTACTCTTAGTGCCGCATTGTGCCTTTGGATGTAGGTCGTTCCCGCGTGAATTGGACAACCAGATAGTATGTGTCCTAGATGCTCGGGGTGTGCATGACACGCTCTGCAGCTATAATCGGGAATGTCTTTGCTCAAAATGTGGCGACGATATGCTAGAGTGGAAATGACACCGTCTTGGCATGCCAAAATGAAACCCTCCGTGCCCGACTTCAATCCGGGTGATTTAAGGAAAGCAAACGTTAGCTCATACGACATCGACAGATCCTCCACATTTCTGTGGAAGATGCCATGCATCTTCTTCTCGAGGAGCTGTTCGCGGAAGTTTTTCGCCTGTGATTTCTTAATCTGGGCCTTCAGGCTTGAGTACTCGAGATGCATAAGATTTGATGCACCTTGCTCATCCCTGATATTGAAGTCAAGGCCGAGTGTTTCAGCAGCCTCCTCCGCTGCTTTGTAGAGAAACGCCCCTTTTGCCCACTTCTTCGTGTTTCCTGACCATTTTAAGAAGAGAGTCCTGTCCATTTGCGACTATATGTGCTGTACCCAAAATAATCCTGTTGTGAAGAAATTTAAGATTTAGCATTCCGCGACCACGTTGACGGCGTGAGATGTAAAGTCGCGGAACAGAAGATTTAAGGTGCATGCTTTTGTTCATGTGCATAACCTTTCGGGACCCGATATCGAGGGATCTGAGCTCGTCCTTCGTCCATGGAACCACTCCAAATGAATAGAGTACTACCGGGACGGCAAGCATGTTCGTCGCAGATACTTTGTTCTTCGCCGACAGTTCTGAAGACCAATACCGTCGAATAAGATGTTTGTATCTGCATCGGAGAGTATCCTTTATAGATGTCACGTCCTGAATGCGGCTCTGTGGCACGCCCAGGTATGTATAGGTCTCTCCAGCGCTAAGGTGTCGTATAGCGCTTCTGTCGACGAGCTCAGGGTCTTCCGGGATTCCATTAAGTTTTCCTTTCTTCAAATAAACCTTGGCGCATTTTTCTAACCCGAACTCCATTCCAATTTCTTGAGTGTACTCTTTGACAATTTCTAGAGCCAGATGTAGTTTCTCTTGATTTTTAGCATAGATCTTGAGATCATCCATGTAAAATACATGAGTGACTTTATGCTTTCGATTTCCAGGTTTGCCGCAGAGGTACCCTTCGGAATGGCGAAGTGC
>CAKNWT010315432.1:0-10123 GCA_932066315.1 Andricus coriarius
AACAAATAATATCGACTGACAATACCTAGTCACTAAAAATCACTACTTATGTAATTTGAAGACAATTAGAGAGAAAAACGATTACATTCTGCCTATAAATGAACTAACTATGCATATGTTTATAAACTTTGTTTATAAAATAAACAAATAATATCGAATGACCAATATTTATGATTAAATATTACCACTAATATAATTCGAAGGTACGAAGAAAAAAAACCGATTTCCTTCTGCCAATAAATGCCTAAACTATGCATTTGTTTATAAAATAAACAAATTATACCAGACAACAAATTTTCATGGTCAAATGTGATCCTGCCGACAAAATCAAGCAATTTCAACTTAAAAATATACTTTGCAAGCAAAATTTCCACGATATTGACATTTTGTTGATATAATTTGTTTATAACAATTAGATTTGATATCTTGTTAATTATTCATATTCTTTGGATACTGCGACATTCATTTTCATCGAGAATGGGATTAATTATATTATTTATTTAAAGGTAGAAAATAATAATTAAAAAATGTCTCATTCTCGCTCATTGTTTATTTATATAAAAAATAGAAAATGATAAGAATTGAAAAATCTAATCAATAGACCTTCTTATGCAAGTATTGCTCATCACTTCCAAAGAAAAAATATGAAAATCGGTCAAGAATTGTAGGCTGTAGGTGATTTTGAGTAGTAAATTCCCGATTCAGCCCACTGGCGGCGACTGTTTCCTCGGCGCGCATCATTTCTTTTTACTAATCTCGTGATATCTTGTGATATACAAAACGAAATAATATACTGTTTGCACAGATTTATTCGTTAATCCCTACGGAACAACTTTCTCACTGGAAGTTCTCTGAGAATCAACGATTTGTACCCTTTTTTTTAATGTAAACACGCGCGAACGGTACAAGCGGAGATTGTCGGCAGATTGCATAACGTTCAGGGGCACTTT
This sequence comes from Andricus coriarius, assembly GCA_932066315.1. Classification (NCBI taxonomy): domain Eukaryota; kingdom Metazoa; phylum Arthropoda; class Insecta; order Hymenoptera; family Cynipidae; genus Andricus; species Andricus coriarius. Next base: position 951 of record CAKNWT010315432.1, read on the forward strand.
CAAGCGGTCGAGCGCAGATCCCATTCTTCTAGCCGGCCCTTCAATTATCATCGAAAACAGTTTGAGTTTTCAAACATGTGTATTTTTACTAAATTTTCGAAATTTAGGGGGTTGAATTGGGATAGGTTCCATATACTCTTCAGGGGTGAAACTTTTTCCAGTGATTTTGTAGGAGTGTACGATACTTTTTTTAATTTGCGTGTTTCATAAACTTTGTGAATTTCACTCATAACAAAACCTACAAAAAGGTCATATGGGTAATAAATCTTGCAGATATGAAAAATTCTAAGATTTAAAATAAACATCAAACAGCCTTCGTCTTTCCACTCTACTTATAACAGATAAAGCTGACTAATTAGATACTAGGTTTTTATAAGAGGAGATATATTTCAAACATTTACCAGTGACAGTTCACAAAATTCAACGAATATTATTTTTCACTTCCCTATCGTTGTCGCAGTCTTCAGAAAATGAAGATGTCTTCTACTCTTTACCTGCATGTTTTTTCATGACATAAGTAAGTGCAATATATTATAAAATAATATAATATTAACATTGAAGCAGTGTCAAGTGGCTAGGTCAAGTATTATGGAACTTTCCATACTTTTAATTGACTTATTAGGGGTAATATTACGGAATTTTCAGTACAACTGGCTTTAAGAGAATTACGCATTATTTTATCATTAATACTCTAGCATTACTTCCCGTAGATTTTTGTTCGCTGTGACCGATATTTCTCATAATTTTTTGAAAGGTACATTCATTATATTACAGTCATGGTTTGTGCTTTGTAATAAATAACGCTAAAAGCGACAGAAATCGGGCTAATGACATGCTTGATCTTAATTATTTAAAAACCCTTACGTCTGGATATATTTGCATTGACCGCGGATTAAATAATTGCTTAACTTAAAAAAATATATATTTTCGATTATAGATTTGTGATTTTTTAACGTGATGAAATGAACAATCTATAGTTGAAAAAGTGTATTTTTCTATAAATTTCAAGCGAAGAAAAAATAGAAATCGAATGCAAAAATGTATAAGAAATTTCGTATGACACTTTTTTTTGTTTCACTAGACCTACAACGTCTACTATGTTTCGTGAAAAGTGTATTGATTTTTTTTTGTAACACAGTGTTAATTAACATCAAACGAAGTAATCTTAGAGGTCTGCTTTTAGTTTATTTATAAAAGATTTGCTAAATGTAATTTTCATCGTATTCATTTTTAGAAACTACATAAAAATAAATTGGATTTTATTCTTCACCAGTAAATGCCAGTTTTTAATTTTAAATAAAGTTTGAAATGCGTTTTTAATCAAATCGCTTTGTGTACGAGAAAATAGAGACAGGTAATTTTGGTAATGTTTTACAGTTACAGAGGTATGTCCGATTCGTACTCCTTTTGTCAAATCCCAACGACGTGGCGATTGAATCGGTTTTAATCGAACTGAATCTGAATCGGATTTTCTACCCGGGCAAATGAAGCCTCTCGATTTCGTTTATATTAATTTCTTTTGCATTTTGGGCGAGAAATTGTTAGGTCCAGTTGTTGAGCGGACAATCGCGGCTCTACATTGACCCATGCTAACGGGAAACCCGAAAAAGGAACCATGAATGCATTCCACTGGCAAACGTATAGATATTTGGAAGCGAGCAATCGCTGGCGGCTAATCCGCTTTCAACGCGTCGCTTTTATTAACCGGTGCGTTTTATTTTAGGTACCGGTACCAGAAATAAACCAAAATTCATTTCAAAATTGGTTCTTTAATTCTATAAAAAGAAATTGATGTAAACTGTTTAATTAGAACTTCAAACTTTGGAATCAAAAGTTTGAGGCATTTTTCGGTCTTCTTCTTGGCTAGAAAGAAGCTTCAGGAGCTCGCTATTTCCTATTTCACTCATCTTTTTCCTGGCTGCCTTTGAGGGATGAAAAGTCCAGGAAAAGTTGAGAATCCCTGCTTTTTATGTTCAAATGACTTTTCCGGAAAGCGGGATAGCTATGAAGCAGGAAAGGATGAAGACCGGTGGTATCAAAGAGGAGAAAAACGGTCAACGTTGAAGCAAATTGTCGCCTTGTTTGAGAATTTTGTTGGACTTTTTCTACGGCTTCGATCCCAATCAACTTTCTAAAAAAAATTCATTATAAGTTATTCATGTCTCTTACATAGCGAAACAAAATGCCGACAAGTAAAAGTAAATAAAAATAGGCGAAAATAATCTTTTATGAGGTAGAGAAGCGAAAGAAGGGGTTTGTCCTTATTATATTTAAATTATATTATTAAATTTATTACATTAGAATTATAAAACGGACTTTGGAGAAGCAAGAAATGTAGTAACTTAAAACTAAAAATGTTTTTGCTGATAATTGCGGCATTTAGATATTGCCCAAATGGCACAAAAAAAGTTGAGTTCCTCTAAAACTCTCTCTAAATGCACATTAATGAAATTTTACTAATTACTGGTGAAATTCGTAAAATTCAATTAGAGGAAAGTAGGCTACTAAAGATTAGTAGAAAATTACTAATTCAATTATTCGAAATATTTTCTAATTCAATAGTGGAAAACTACTCGTTGCTTAGTGAAAATATATAAATTTATGTAGGGGAGTATAGTTTGTACAATGTTATAATTAAAGCAGCGTTACAGAAATCGCAAAATTAATAAAGAAATTTTTAATAAAAGAACGCGAATGTGTAACATTTTTTATTTTATTGAAACAATAAGAAGGCTATATTCTGAAACTTGTAAACAGGCTGTGTCAACTCTGCCAATATAACGCATTTACAACTTTCTGTGTCAACCTTGCTTTATCTAATAAACGAAAGTGATTGCTTAACATTTTTAACTTTATTGAAACAATAATGCGATATTATGTCACCTCCATCAATATAACTTGTTTGCAACTTATTGCGTCAAAATGAAAAAATAAGATTTATTTACACTTTCGAGGTAGTTGTCATGCCAACAATCAGGTGTCTGAAAAAAATATTTCTATAATTTTGAGAATAAAAATAATTAAAAAGTATTAAAAATTGAATATTAATTGATTTTACAAGATGATTCTGAATCTGTTCATAATTAAACAAATTAAAGAGTTTAGCGCTAAAAATTAAAGTAAAAACATTAAATTTCCATCAAAGTGATGAATTTTCAACGAAAAATGTTATATTTGATATTTCAATCAACAAATATTTTAATTTTTAATCAAAAGCAGTTTTGCATTCTACCAAAAAGGATGAACTTTTAACAAAACAGTTGAATCCTTAACAAACAAGTTGCAATTTAAAATAAAAGAAAAAATACATTTCTGCCCAAAGAGATGAATTTTCAGATAAAAGGTCGAACTTTCAACAAAATAAATAAATTCCTAAACAAATAAATGAATTTCCAATCAAATAGTTCAATTTTCAACCAAAAAATATGAATATACTTCACTAACCCGGAACGGTTAGAAATCGACTGAAAATTGAAATATTGTCATTTTTGAGAGGTTAAAACTTGATACAAATTAAGAAGGTTAAAGTGACCTATTTGTTTGTTTAATTTGGATTATATCCTGGCTAGTAAAACGTTTCACTGGCCCGGATCGGTTAAAAATTAAAATGTTGTAATTTGCTGTAGGATTACAAATTTTCATAAGTTCGAATTTGGTGTTGGAAATTCATAAAAATAAGATACACATTGCTTAGATAAAAAGAAATATTGTTTTCATATACACTGTTAAAAATGTTTGGAATTCTGCAACACTTCTACAATACAAGCGTGAGATAAGATTCCAAACAAACACCGTAGCGCAAACTCTACGAGATATTGTAAAATTCCAATACATCATGTATTGTAGCGTTACCTTACTTTTCGGAAATAAGCTTTCAATACATTTATTGAAAGTTTCCGGCAGAATTTTTTTACAGTGTAGGGTCGTACTGGTTAAATGGACGTAACAAAAGGGCCACCTGAATTGAAAAATTTTAAACTGTCATGTCTTCCAAAAAATTTGGTTCCTAATGTTTAAATTAGTTAATCTTCAGGTTTTTCGATTTCATTATTGTAATAAATAGATTTTGAAAAATAAAAACTAATTTCCAAATACATTTATGGTCATACGAAAACTTACAATTGATTCTCTTGGATAGAGCATTTTTTATAAATGGAACAAAACAAATTATAATCAAATTTTTTTTAATTAAAATGGCTCATAAAAATTATATGACTTGGAATAGTTTTTTCTTCAAATCTCTGAGTTTTCCCTGACTTTCAGATTTTCTCCTAACTTTCGCCCTCCTTGCATTTCGAACAAATGCTTACGCGCTTCATTGAGAAAAGGAACTACCTATCAGGATGAAAAATTGTATTCAAAAAGCAAAATTATTATTGAAAATTGAAATTTTTTAAAGATTTTTTCTTCTTAAGAGTATAAGAGGTGTTTGGAGTGGCTGTGGTGTAACTACACGGCAAAGGTAGTACCAGAAACCGCATTATATAACGATGGAGGCAACTAGAAATCACACTCGGAAACTTAAAGGGGTGGAGGTTGCGGTTAGCGGGTGAAGAGGTTAGCAGGTATAATCCAATATACGAGGAGAGTCTTAATCGATCTCTGTTATCCTGAGACTCTAGACGATGTTACGAAATCCATCTATCTTAACCGTTCCCGACGTATATTGGAGACAATCTCACCTAACTCAGCTAAGTAAATCAGAATAACATTGAACTAACTAAGGAAGCACTTAAACAAATTAATTATTTGATTGCAATTCCAATATTCAGGTTGATAAATTAGGGGTATTTTTGAGACCATTAGGGAACATTTCCCGAAATTGTTCAATTTTAAATTGGGAAGCTTTGGGATTAAGAATTTAAATTTTTAAAACAAGACGACTAATAAATCCCGAAAAATAAAATTTCTGACACTGTAAAATTCCCGAATAATAAAATTCCCAAATAATAAAATTCCCGAACAGTTTATGATATTGCCGAATTTGAAAATTCCCGAATAAAAAAATATTTGTATCCGAGATTTTTTAAAATGTTTCAAGTTTTTCTCAAATTATTGTTTTAATTAAAAATAATAATAATTCTATAAGCGGAAAATAAATTTCTCCCTAAATTTTCTCCAAACATAATGAAATTGTTTAAGCAAACTTTGCAGAATTCAATTTAGCACTGATTTATCTCGATTTTTTTTTTAATTAAAAATTCGATTTCTGAGAACTAGAATAATTTTGAAAAACTTTAAGCATTAAAAAAAATGTCGGTGATAAAAATATTTGATTATTGCATTTTTATTAAATAAATAATATTTATTCAAGAAAATTTTTGTAATTGTTTAAATTCGGGAATTTTAGAATTCGGAAATTCTCGAGTTCGGATATTTTAAAATTTGGCAATTTTTTATCAGGAATTTTATTATTCGGGAATGTTCCAATTGGGGGTTTTTATGTTTCGGCAATCTTATAATTTCGGGAATTTTATTATTCTGGAATTCAACAGTGTAATAAATCTTATTTTTCGAGATTTTTCAGTCATCCCTTTAAAACTAGATAAATAAAAAAATTTGACTATTTAAAACTAAGAACTTTTCTGAAGTTTTCAATACTAAAGAAGTTGCTTTAAAAATTAACAGTTTAAATTCAACTAATAAATACAGTATGAAATATTTTCTATTTCAAGCCGTGAAAATGAAACAATTTCAAAACTTATTAAGCATTTATAACTGTATGATACAATTTTATATTGAGAAGTCAGTCAAATTGAACAATTATTAATTACAGGCTTTACTACAATTAAAAACTTAACAAATTTATGCTTAACGTGTAAAAAATTAAAGACGTTTAAAGTCCTCAAAATAAGGAAAACACTATACAATTATTTTAAATTGACCAGTTCATAACTGCAAATTTGCATACTGAAAACGATTAAAAACTAACAATGTAAACGACTGACCGTACGAAAATAAAAAGTTTGAAGTTTAAAGATTCAAATTCGAACATTATTACATTATTTTAAATTAAAGTATTTGACTTTCAGTAATTTCAAATTAAAATACTGGACAATGTATAACAATTTGAATCCCTTAAAATTTTACAACTAATAAATTAAGAATTCAAAATAAAAATGAATGCATTAAAAATTGGAGCAGATAAAAAATTTACTTTTTAAGAGTTAAATATTAAAAATTAAATGATTTAAATTTTAAAGATTCAGAACTAAAAGAAATTGGATAATTATAAATTTAAGGTTTTTAAAAATAGACAATAACAAATAGACAAATAGACAGATTAATCAATTTAAAAACTCGTAAGCCTCCATACGTAACTGGCCGACTTTAAATTGGAAATTGAAAATTTAAATAACAAATATTTAATATTTAAAGTGTGAACTGTTAGCAATTTAAAATATCGTTAAAAAATGTAGAGTTCTAAGCATTTAAGAAATATTTATTCAAAATTTGAAGTACTCAAAACTATACAAACATTAAATAATTCAAAGGCAATTACTTTTTAATTTTATGACAATTTAAGAAAAATAAAAAAAAATAATTGATATATTCGTGTTTAAATAAATTTAAATTGCAGCGATTAAACGTAAAGAATTTAAAAACTAAATAAACAATAATTTGATTGTTCGAAATTAAACAGTTTTAAATTCAAAAGTTAAATATCATATAGATACAAATTGATCCCTGCTCAAGTACCTCTTGAATTCTTTTTAAATTTTTACGTTTTAATGTTTTAGAAATTTTTACAAGAGCGAGTTATATGTATGCCCCAAAAAATACTGCTGAAATAGAAACGAAGTACCAAAAAATTTCAAAATATCTCCCGTTTCCCCAGGAATTTTTTAGGACCAAAGTACCGGGGAAGTCTCACATATTTTTTCTGACTGATATTTTTTAGGACTATAGTACCGGAAAAGTCCCGCTTAATGATTTAAAAATTAAATTAAATAAGACTTTTTCGGTACTTTTGTCCTTGAAAATTCCTGCTGAAATGTGACATATTTTGAACCTTTTTGGCAATTAAGCCTATTTCAGCAATACTTTTTGGGACATAAATCTCATCAGCACTTGTAAAAATGTCGACGGTCACAGATAATGATCCTACAGTAGATAATTCTTAATTATGGGCACAAATATAAGTGAAATAATCAATCATAAGTTTAATATATTAACACGTATCCTGTCTTAATTATTAATTACATTAAATGAATTATTTAACATCCATTATTATTTTTAATGAATTATTGTCTACTGTAGGATTATTATATACTGTAGGGTGGTCTCCCTTACTGATTTGGCTCACACCCAGTACTTTACTGAGAATTTAGTCAGGATCCCAATGGAATCAAAATGAGACTTTTTTTCTTATTCCAAAAATATACTTTTTAATTAGACTTAATGCAATAAATATAATAATAACAAGTAATATTAAAGACCATGTAAATAAATGCTTTAAAAATAATTATGTTTCTTCAAAAAATGGGTAAGAAGAAAAATACCATTTATTTATTAACTAGTCTCATAATTGAATTGCACTATTTCATCAGAAATCTTGTAGAAGCATTCATGGTGAAAACGAAATTAGAACACTCATAGAATTCAAAGTGAACTAACTTCTAATGCGAGTATTTCCAGCTAATCGTGAGCGTGAGCGTTAGCCCCGGGATGAATGAAATAGAAATCCAAGAACCCAATTTCGAAGAGGAAAGACGAGGGTTGATGGTTCGAAGGTGGTGAAAAGATGGTCGATTCCAGGCGCTAACACGAATTTATTGGTGGAAGTGACGTAGATCCATTTGCACAACGACAAACACCAACCTACCCTCTTTCCAGATTTCAATTGAATTTCGACTTGTACCCAGGGGAGAAAGAAAACGAGGGTGACCGACATAAATTTCGAATGCCACCACAATTTTTGCATTCTAAACTTCGCTATCAATTCTTATTCTTTAAACTAATATGAACCCTTCAAGTCCTAATTCCAAACTCATCCGTGTCCATTGTCAAATACTAGGTAAAAGAAATCAACTTTAAATTTAAATTTATCGAGGAGTAAAGAACATTTTCAATCGGTGTATCACGATTTATAATCGTTCGATTTCGTATTCTTCCCGATATAAAAATGTGAAGAGTTGAAGTATTATTTAAATTACCATTTTCAAAACTATCAAATGTTTAATTTTTAAATATTTAGCTTTAGCGAGTTTCGAATTTTTTAAATTTCCATTTTAAACATCTGAAACATTTTACTGATTTAAATATTTTTTTATTTGAGATTAAGTTTACTTTCTAAGTAATTTGAAATTACGTTGTCCAATTGTGACGCTTGAATTTTAAAATTCAATTTGAAACGGTTAAATTGAATATTTTTGCACTCTTCTTAATTTCAAATTCTGTAATTTTAAAAATACCGAGTACTAAACAAATCTAAATTATATAAGTACGAATATTTAATATTTAACCAAATTTTCAAACTGACAATTTTCAATTGCAAAATAGAGTAAAATAGAAACATATACAAGTCGAAATTGGCAGAAAATGTCGGTAGCAGGAATCGAGCCCAGACTTTCCGGTTATAAACCCGGAAAGCTACAGCCTGATCTAGCCGGGAATTGAAAGACTCTCACAGTTGTTAACTATTTAGAGGCTTTAATCAAAACTTTTGTATTAATGAACAGGTAAAAATGTTCGTTTTGAAAGCTTTCCATTTTGTTCCCTTTCAACTTTACATATTTCTAAAATAGATTTCCTTTTGCATTGAAAACTCTCTTTAAATTCGAGTAGTTTAAATTTCAAACGCTCAAACTCAAACTGAGAATAATTCATTCGACCAAAGTAGAATATGTCTGATACACATTATTTTTGGAAATCATTGTAGAGACATATTTTTTCGGTACAGTCGCTATGTTCAACTCAGCATTTTTCTGTTTTGGTAAGTTCATGCCGTATAAAAAATCGGTTGACGAGTGCTTCTCCATGCATATGGATGCACTGGGTTTCAAAACCAACCCTTTAGTTACTCTCGTTCATCCCTCTTTCATGTTTTCCTCACTTCTCCCTCACCTCACTCTCGTTCTCATTCTCGTTTTTTCCTTCGAGAGGAAAAAAATAGGGAAAAAAGTAGAGAGGGAGTGGGACAGGGTGTGTGTGTGTGGGGGGGGGGGGGGGGG
>CAKNWT010315436.1:2468-17025 GCA_932066315.1 Andricus coriarius
AATGGGTAAGATAAATGTAGAATGTATAACGTGTAGTGTGACTTTTTTTAAATATATCTTTGTATTCGTAGTTAATACCTGTGAATAAAATGTAATAAGTCAATTCTTAATATGTGAAAAATGTGATGAAATGCTGCATTGGTTGAACTTAGGTTTAAGAAACTTCGTTAATACGATGAACGAATATTTCGTTGTTTTGTCCGTTAGTTTATACATGAAATATTTTATAGCAAATTGCTAGTCGACATCTTTCTTAACACAGTATCCTTTACTAACACCCGAGAAAATACGAAATGACTTTTCTTATGAAATGAAACGCAGAATGGTTTCACAAAAGTGAAGGATAATCTATTCCTAGACGATTTTCATTCTATAAGATAGCGAAAATGAGATGTCAATTGCGTTGTTGTTTCGGAAACTAAAGAAAGCTCAAGTAAAAGTTACTGTTAAAAAAAAATGGCTTGCAATTACATTACTATTATCCAACTCTATTCTACATACACAAGTCATTTTAAATTAACCCATTTTCCTCCTGTTATCCCTCCATTTCTCAATTTTCCCTCCATTTTCCCCCAAAAAATTATCTATAATGTTCAATTTTTAAGCAAAAAGATGAATTTTCTACAAAACACATATATTTTTAACGAAACAGTGGAATTCGTATGAAAAACATACGAATTTGTTAAATAGTAACGTTGCGTATACGCAACAGAGGAAGGAAATGGGTTAAGCGCGTTATATACATATCCTAAACTTTTTTTTTAAAGTATTTCGTTGAAAGTCTGATACTTAAGCTATTTTGGATTGGCAAATCTTTAAATATGAGAAAAAAGTGCCCAGTCAGTAAGTATTTTTGTATATGTTGAAATATTTTATGGTACTTACATATAAGAACCTTGAAGATTTACGCAAAAAGCTAAGACCAATATCTCGTCCTGACCCAATATCGACAGAACGATTCCCTAACATCCTACAATACCAATAATTTATAGAAGTTGCTATCTTCAAAATACAAATTTCTTTTAGGTTAAGTTAAAGTTTATGTAAAATTGCCTACATAAATTTATTCTAATACACTTTTTAAATTTCACGTTTTCAAGAGATTGTATCAAAAGTAGTAAAAGTTCATTTTTCTGCTACAAAATTTGTTTTTTTCACGCATACAATTATATATTCATTTATAATGTTCGTAAGACATTTAGGCTCTCATTCAGATCCATATGATTTTTTTTTGTCTTTCAAAGAATTTTTGGAGGAATTTTGAAAATAAGTGTCTAATATAATAGGAATAAAGAAACGAAGGAATTTGGGGTATATTTCGGCAGAACTGGAAAATTTCCCTGAATGAAGTTTTACAAGATACCAAAAATGGATTGAATTGGATATTTTCTTCCACACTTATGCAATCCAATATAATATTTTTCATGTCTTTGCGAAAGTAAGCAAGTTTTCCCGTTAGCTTTTAAAACCAAAAGAAAAATTGTATGTAGGGGAAAGTGGCCCACATGAAGTCGGAACGATTTGAACTCATATCGAAGTTCCTTCTAAAACTATCCTAAAAAGTTAGACACATCTAAATGAATTTAAATCCTTCGATGAATAAAGAATTCAAAGAAAAATGTTTTTGTTTGAAAATTTACAAAAATTAACAATTCTTAAGACCATCCTATTTGAGTCCCTGTGTATCCTCGAGTGCAAACAAACACATTGTCACCCTTCGAATTCAATAAATGGAGCCTTCTAATTACCTTTAAGACCGATATTGAGAAACATAATCTCTTACAAAGTCGTCTTGTGTAACGAATTGTACAAACAGACTTAACCAAAAAATACATATAAGCAATCATCAGTGGTCTCACTGATTCTTTTCTTTTCCTCCCTCTTATTTCTTTGTTGTATATATTTGACTCTAATAAGATGAACACACTGATGACTGGAAACATATTTTGCTTGGTTAAACCTTTTTTGCATAATTCATTACACAAGATAACTTGCTAGAGATTACGTTTCTACATATCCTTCTTGAAACCGTTCAACTGAGAGAGATAAAGCCCTAGACTTCGTTGCTGTTCTGAAAAGATTGGTTCTCAGTTAACTTTAAAAACTTTTTAAATAGTTTCAGTCATTGATATATTAATTTACTTGGTTTATCTTTTACAAACATTTTCGTTATCCTGCCGAATGTAACTTTAGTATGAACATAATGAATTTCAGTGTTAACAACTTTATAAAATGTTTAGGTTTTATCTACGTTAAAGTACAGACGATACATAGGGAAAAGTGGGGTATGATGCCCGTGCGGGGCACGGTGAATCTTGCAAATAATGCTCGTGTTTTTGGTGTTGTTCACAGATTTAGTGTTGTTCACAGAAAATAGCTTTCTTGAGTACCGAAGAAAGCTATTTTACGTAAAAAAATTAATATGAAAATGAACAAACACGAGCATTATTTGCAAGAGTCGCCGTGCCCCGCACTGACACCATACCCCACTTTCCCCTACGTGCCAACCTGCTAACCGTCAGAATGTCTGAGCAGAAAATTTTTTTTTGCGTTTTGACAACGTTAACCTTAATATTTTTTAATTGGTCTCATCGATTCTTTGTGAGCCATGGTACATCATCTACCAAATACGGGTTTACTATTTTCAATCACGGCAGAAACCCATTTTTGCCGCAAATAGCACAGGAAGAATGTTTTCTGAATGTAAATATAAAAGTGAAAACATTTTTAATGGTCCTGTTTTTCTCAAATGTCAGTTGAAAAGTGTGATGGAGAATCAGTGCGAAGTGTCAAACACACATTTCATTTTAATAAAACTAAGATATGAAAAGAACGCGAATATAACTTTTCAACAAGACGTGAATATATAACAGAGTAGTCATAGATATTCAGTGATTATGACACATTTCATTGAATAAATTGTTAGATAAAGCTTTCGATTCTTTGGCCACGAGGATCATCTGTGATTGAACACCTTTACTCTACTTGATTTTCGCTATATTTGTTTCTAAAAACGAAATAAAAAAATTCAACACAATTTTTCTTTCAGGAAAATAATAGTAAAGCAGATCATTTCATGCTTATTCTAAAAAAATGAGTAAATTTCGAAGCAATATTTAACATGTATCGAAAAACGAGACAAAATGCAAAACTTTCGTTCCCTTTTCAAAGACAAAATTAGAAGATATTTAAGTTTTCCTCCGGAAATGAGAGACATTAGAAGAAACTCTCACTTTTTTTGATACCCAAAGCTTGTTCAACTGGGAACTATGACTTTATTTATGAAAATTTAGAAAAATTTTAAGAAAAGATCACTGCAATTCAGATAACTAGAAAAGTTTCTTTCTTTTCTGAACTTGAAGGATATTATTATTATTTTGCTTTAACTTTTTCTTTGATTCAAACTATTAGTAAAGGGTTTCTTTTTGTTTTTGCAGCGAAAAATGTTAGGAGTCTTGAGCCTTATTTACAAAATCAAAACAAAGTAGGAAAGGACTCTACACAGTACAAAATTCTTGTACCTTCTATCCTAAAGTTTAACGAATAACTGTCTCGCTGGACGTGGTCAGGGTTATGCACTGAAAACTTGCAGACTGATTTTAAGGTTCAGATGTCGAAACAGTAATTAAAAAACTTTTATTTCTTACAAGGAGAGGACGCGAGATGGGAATCGCCGAATCGACTGGGACTTTATAGGATGAAAGTACATCAAAATCCATTAGGGGTGTATTTTTTCTTTCGATCTAATGGGCCTTAGTTTACGAGACATCGAGGTTTGAGTATTTTCGCTCGAGCGCTCGACTCGCCATTTCAGAGCGGGGACCCGGGCTTGGCGGCCTTGGGCGCTTACTCACAGTTCGACACTAATACTGTGATAAACAGAAATACCACAGGGTTTCTATATCATCAGATATCATGCCTACAGAGTTTTTTCACGTAGATTGCGAATCTTAAAACGAAAATAATCCATCACGTCAAATTTTTGAAAAAAACGGGGTCCGAAAGTAACAACAAAAAATCGTTTTTTTCGCTTTTCGGAAAAGTTGTTAAAGACTATAGTCCAACGGATAGTGACTATTTTTCAAGTGAATCATGCAACAAATTTTGAAGATGGGATTCATCTGCATATAATTACCAATAAAAATTATATTTTCGCTAAAACTATGCAAGATACGAAAAAACGTTTGGGAATAAAATTATTCACCTAAAAAAGATCCACGAGTTTTCTTCAGATCATTTGTTAATATGATGCATATTTTCTTTAATTGTGAACAAAAACATTTAAATGTAAAAATTATGCGAAAATGTCCGTGCAGTGGGCCGCTTTTTTCATAATGATAAGATAATGTCCCAGAAAATGCTGTAGAAATATTTTCAGTTTTAAATGAATTAAAAAAATGCCTCCGTTTGACACGAAATACATCATTGTTGACGTTATCTCACGGGCTAGTAATGACAATGCAAAATATTTTACAAGACACCTAAAATAACAGCTTAAAGCTCAATATATCAACTATTCTAATAGAAAATAACGAGCTACGACGCTTTTTTAGACATGATATCTGGATTTCCAGTGGCATCAATAGACTAATATTTTGTACACATGTCATTTTTGCCCTGCGTATAGGGTATATAGGACGCAGTTCGCGGAAAGCATCATACGGAGAAATTTTCGAGTATCGCTATTCCGAGAAAATGACAATGCCACTGCTGCAGCACGTACGAAAAGTTAAATCTTTTCAAATAAATAATGTAAAAACGATTTTTTGAATTTATCAATAGTTTCCCAATTTTTCTGTGAAAAAAAATATAGACTTGAATTTTCACTTTTATTGAATATAATTTGTAAAAATATTATATTATAACAAATAATTCTATTAAAAAGCATTAGATGACAAATTAAAAAAAGTATTTTTAACAAAAATTAGTTTCTGGATAAAAATTTGTCTTAAAAGTCATTGGTAATTAAATTTATATTATTCATTTTCTTCTTTCCTAGGGCACTTCGCATCACAAACGGAGAAAATCGAGATAATGAATTTATTGTACCTAGGCACTATTAAAAAACTTACATGAACTTATGTTATACCTGCTAAATGAAAATGAAAAATATGAAGTCCTATAAGTATATATTAATCATCTTGATCAATATCAGTGAACTAAAATAAAGTGAAAGTTATAAAGAAGTTACATGATTTCCTTAAAAAAAACAAAAACATTCATCAACTATTCGTAAAAATTTATGTAAAAAGAAATTTGAATAATAATGTTCAATATTTATAAATAATATTCGATAAAAGTATAAAACCAAGTTTATATATTGTATTTTATAGCTGAATATGTATAATATATAATATAGTAAAAAATCATAGATATTTTTGAGATGAACAATTTGGGTTTGAACGGAAAATATAATTTTATGTTTTGAATAACGTGCGGATGTTTCTCGCCTTCAAAATGTTTTTGAGGTTTTATATATCTAAAAAAATATAGAATTTCTTGTGACATAATTTGCATGATTCACTTGAAAAATAGTCACTATCCGCTGGACTATAATGTTTAACAACTTTTCCAAAAAGCGAAAAAAACGATTTTTTGTTGTTACTTTCTGACCCCGTTTTTTTTCAAAAATTTGACGTGATGGATTATTTTCGTTTTAAGATTCGCAATCTACGTGAAAAAAACTCTATATGAATGATATCTGATGATATGGAAACCCTGTGGACTTTCCGTTTATCACAGTATTAGTGTCGGACTGTGAGTAAGCGCCCAAGGCCGCCAAGCCCGGGTCCCCGCTCTGCAATGGCGAGTCGAGCGCTCGAGCGCAAATACTCAAACCTCGATATCTCGAAAACGAAGGCCCGTTACATCAAAAGAAAAAATACGCCCCTTATGGATTTTTATGTACTTTCATCCTGCAAAGTCCCAGTCGAATGGGCGGTTCCCATCTCGCGTCCTCTCCTTGTTAGAGATATTTAAATTTGACTTTGAAAATTTAATGTATTTAAGAAACTTTTTTGTCTTAAAAATGTCATAGATTTTGACGAAAAAACTCTCAAGCTGATTTTTGGTTAAGCATCCATCAGAACGCAAAAATGACTCGAGATTTCAAGTTCATCACTATTGAACTGGATATATTAATATTTTTATTTGACTTATATTCAAAAAAACATTAGACCAAGTTAGTTGATCAATCGAATCGTAGTCAGAAAGATTCAAATTCATATCGATGTTCTTTCTAAAAATAATCTAGAAAGTTAGACACATTTAAGTGACATTAAATCTTTCACAGAATTAGGTCTCAAAAGATCAAACGTTTATATTTAAACATTTACAAAACCAAAAATGTATAAGACCATGCTATTTGAGTCCCTGTGCATCCTCGAGTGCAAACATACACATTGTCACCCTTCGAAGTCAATAAACTCATTTCCTTTTCTCCCTTTGCTTTCTGAACCTTTTAATGCCGAAAAACTTATTTTGCTTGGTTAAATCTTTTTTGCATAATTCAGTACACAAGATAGCTCGTTAGAGATTACGATTCTAAACATCTTTCTCAAAATTGTTAAATTGAGCCGTAGAAATCCCTAGACTTCGTTGATGTTCTAAAAAGATCGGTTCTCAGTTAACTTTATAAACTTTTTAAATAGTTGCAGTCGTTGATATATTAATTTCATTGGTTTATCTTTCACGAATATTTTCGTTATCCTGCCGAATGTAGCTTTATTTGTATAAACATAGTGAATGTCAGTGTTAAAAATTTTATAAAATGTGTAGGTATTATCTACGTTAAAGTACAGAAGATACATATGTGTCAACCTGCCAACCTGCCAACCCTCAGAATGTCAGAACAGAAAATTCTTTTATGCATTTTTATAACATTAGCCTCAATATTATTTTTAATTAGTCTCATCGATTCTTTGTGAGGCATGGTACATCTTCTACCACATATGGGTTTATATTTTACAATGTAGGTGAAAAACGCTTTTTCCGGAAAATAGCACGAGATCAATGTCTTGTCACCTGAAGGTAAGTATATGAGTTAAAACATTCTTGATGATCCTGTTTTTCTCAAATATTAGTTGAAAGTGGGTTGAAGAATCAATGTGAGGTGTCAAAAATACATTTCATTTTAAATAAAACTAAGATAGGAAAAGCACGCGAACATAACTTTTCTACAAGATATCAACATATAACAAAGCAACCATATAGATATTCTGTGATGACACATTTCATTGTATAATTTATTGGATACCCCTTTCGATTCTCTAAACACGCGGATAATCTGTGTTGGATGCCTTCCCCTTAACTTTCTTTTTATTTCGTTTCTAAAAGCGACATAAAAAATTGCATGAAATTTTTCTTTAAGAAAAATAATGGTAATTTGAGATCATTTCATTTTCATTCTAAAAATTAAGCGAATTTCGAAGCAATATTCAACATGTACCGAAAAACGAGATAAAAAATGCAAAACTTTCGTTCTCTTTTTAAAAATCAAATTGAAAGATATTTAATTTTTCCTAGGGAAGTAAGACATGGTAGAAGAAGCCCTGAATTTTATTTGATACCAATAACTTGTAAAACTGCGAGTTTGTCTGTACTTATGAAAATTAAGAAAAATTTCAAGATAAGCTCACTGCAATTCAGATCCATGAAAAAGTTTCGTTCTTTTCTGAACTTAGAGGATATTATTATTATCATTTTGCTTTTACTTTTTGTTTTTTAATACAAATATTAGAAAAAGGTTTCTTTTTGCTCTTGATAAAAAAATGTTAAAATTCTTTAGCCTTATTTGTAAAAACCAAACAAAATAGGAAATGACTTTACACAGTACCAAATTCTTGTACATACTTTTCATCCTGAGATTTAACCAATTCTCTAGAATTATTGAAACAATTAATACAATTATCAAAATACTTTTATTTTGTTACTGGAAGACATTGTAACATTATCAAATATTCTCTAACCGGGGATGGATTTTGTGTTCACCTATATCCACAATTTAATTATGCAGTTGGCTGATTTTAGTTCAAGATCTTAATTTTACTAAAAATTAGACTAATTTTTGGTAATGGTAATGTTGCATTTCAAACTTATCTCGATTATTTTCATTTTCATCGAGACATTCGTTGAATTTGCGTTTACTTTTTCCTGTCCAGTAAATTGCAACCAACGATATGAGTTGATTCCAATACTGGTAGGATATTAAAACTAGCCCTACACATTTGATAACTAAATTCGAAAATTAAATAAAGGACAATTGAGTGAGATTAATTTTCACAATAAAATTTCCCACTAAAATTTAAATCGTTCTTTGACAATAAAATTAACGGATTGTGGATTCACTCGAGGGAGAGATGATTGCGTACTATTCTGATTTGAATTTAATATTGGAAAAAGATGATTTTGTTATAACTTGGATTCTCCTTCCTTTCTTAGTTTGTGATTCAGATACCAAAACTTTGTTTGCACAACGAGGTCTTTATTGGTGGATAAAGTGCAAGGTCGTTAAAAATTCAATTCTGGCTCTATTCTTTTTGAAAAATTCAAACTAAAAAAACCGCCCATTCCAATTTCGGTAGCTGGTGCAACCATGCACAACGAGGTTTCTTTATCGTTAGATAAAGTGCAAAGTCGTTACAATAAATGTTGCACGGACTACTTTTTCATTTATTTAATTCCCCACACTAAAATGCAAACATGCACAACGAGGTCTCTTTATCGTTAGATAAAGTGCAAAGTCGTTACAATCATTGCATCAAAAAATAAAAATAAATGTAAAAACCCAAAAACTCACGTCTAATTATTCGAATTCTAACGAATTCGGATAATTTAGTGGACGGAAGTTTTGATTGTAGTCGTAACAGGAGAATCCTTTAAGAGTGGCGTCCCTTAAATGACGCTTATTCCAATTCAAATTTCAGACTCCATTGACAGGTAGATCATCGAGACCAAGAGAGGCTTCTTCCTCGCAGAGGGTCGAGTAGGAAGTCCCGTGGTACCGATGCCGGGATCGATATATAAAGTGCTTTGGTCCCACGCTATCCCCACTTATTAGCCGATGGCGCGCGCAAGCGATCTTATGATCGAATGATTTCGTGAATCATCCCTTCGTTCGACCTGCTTGTCCACTTTTGACTCAGAGGCGTTTCAATATAAATATTCGCCCGTAGCTTTATGATTCAATTCTAAATATTATAATAGAACGGACCGTCTCAATATGCAGACTTGACTTTTGAAAATTAAACGTATTAGAAGAAACTTTCTCTTTTTCATAAAAATTTCCTTGATTTCGACGGAAAAACTTGAATGATAATGCTCGAATAACTGTCCATCTGAGCGTAAAAATGACTCGAGATTTCGAGTTCATCACTATTATACGGGAGAAATTAATAATTTTATTTGACTTTCATTCAAGAAGACATAAGCCAAAGTCAGATGAACAATGAAAAAGATAAAAAGTGTAAATACATTTTTATAGAGATAGGTGAAGGGTATAAAAAATCCATGATTCGATGAATAATATTGAATATTGGATATTGAAATATTAATTACAGTTTGAATAGAATATTATATGAAATAACATTAATCTAGAACCCACTATCTATAGGTTACCAGATTTAGATACAACAATATTATACGCTCAGTGCAATTCAATTAAAACGAATTCTTCTAAGCATTTCATTACTTTAAATTATTGACAAAGATATTCTTCATTTTTCCATATGCCATATCACATTTTTGAGTCAGAATGCGGCGTCTAAGAAACTGTTCGAAGCTATTTGTACTATAATTTTGATACACGCAGCCACAATCTTTCAGTATTCTGCTTTTAAAAGTGAAGCGTTATTAAAAAAATCTTTTTTTCTGTTTTGTTTTGCATACAAAAAGGTCATATTATTCATATTTTGTATTATATAAAATTTCATATATTTTTTACTATATGAGATATTTTCGATGTATCGTATAAGGGAACGACAATTGAAAATTTTCAATTCTTTTTCTTCAAACAGAAAATATTATCATTTTATTTACGAAAACGAAACGTATTGCCAGAAGTTTTCATTGTCCTTACCTTTCAATAACTTTGTTCTTGATGGTGAAAACAGTTTAGAGACTTTAACTTTATTAATAATATATTTGTTTCAATTTCGAAGCCACAATATAAGAATCTATTTTTGTTTAATATCAAATTAAACTAAGCGAAGCGAAAGTTTCCTAAATACCCCTCAAGCATTTTAAAACTTTTAAGATGTGTTCTGAACATTTTGTATGTGTATTTACGTTTACCTCTGGTTACTCGAACTATTTTTCGACATTCTGATTCTTGAAAGTTGTTGAAGAAAATTATATAATTTCGCACTTAATATAAACAGAGGTACATAAAACATATTCTTTAGTTCTAGTGATATCAATAACTGGAAAAACAATATAATTTACTTTCAACTGAATAACAGATAAAATTCTTACCTATAATTTTGAAAAGACAATGTAAGATCGTAGGGTCTTCTTGTTTGTACTTCGAAAAGAAACTAATGACTGCGGAAAACCAAAACATATACTCCAACGACTTCCAGACCACTGAAAAGTTTTATTAAATAAAATTCTGGATAAGAATTAGGGTTACGTTTCGAGTGTAGTCTGGTCTCATCATCAGACCTTACTGATTACATTGAGAAATTTGGTAGAAAATTAATTGGTGCGTAGAAGACCAAGTAGAGAAAACCGAGCATGAGAGCTCATATGTTAAAAGATCGTAAAAATTCCTTCTTTGTTCCGGAGAGAAAGTAATGTGAAAATACTATTGTATATACTGTCGAGAAAAATAACAGTTTGGTCTGAAAAAATGATTTTCATAATGTATTTATGTTAACATTTAAAACACGTAGAGTTATTGAAAATGTCAAAAATTCCATTTTCATAGAATTCTACCCAATCAACTTCTACGTTTGAGATAAAACATCAATTCGTAATATTTTTTAAAGTCAATTATGTAATATTATTCGTTCATAAGATATGAGCATTATACCGACTAATCAAAATTGATTTTACTATTCAAAGTTCAAGTGTACACAAAATCTTCACTATATTCTCAAAAGTTGAGACTGAAATTCGTCTGTTTTTATTGGTATTTGCGTTTTGGAAATCATAGACCCAACAGTCAATAGCTAAATAGTTTTATATGTTTGAAGAAAATATATATTTAGCAATATATGCACTTGGACCAATGAAAGGATAAAAGTGGTAAAAACGAACTGCAAACTACACCATGCTTCTAATTTCGTACCTACACAATCATCGCAAATGGGTTCATGCATCGTATTAAATTAACTAATTATATCATCATCTCATCAGTCACTTGACTTAGTCCGTGGCTATGATGGAAAACCGGGTTCTTCTTAACCCGAGAACAAGTTTGAAAAAAAAATTAAATAATAATAATAATAATAATAATAATCACAATTCAATTAAATAAAATCCAGAGGCGACTGTTGTCACCACCATCGCTCGCGGTCGCTGTGTAAGGATAACATCGGTAAAAGACAAATTGCAAACTACACTATGCTCTTCATTTCGTACCTACAAAATCATCGCAAAAGAGTTCAAATATCGTAATAAATTAACTCATAACATCATTATATCATCAGTCACTTGACTTACTCCGTGGCTTTAATGAAAACCCGGATTCACCAGAGAACAAGTTTGAAAAATAATAATAATCATCGTAATAATCTCTAATTATAAGTATATGCATCTTCTAGATGTAAGCGATTAATCTTCCTCTTCTATTAAAAAATAAGATGTATTATTTAACTTTCAAATTCGTTTCTTAATTAAAAGTCACAAGTATACAGTTCCCGTAAATTCCATCTATTATCTATCTATTCCTCATCTTCCATTCCTAGACTTTAAACAAACACGAGCATCTAACGAGACAAGGCCCAGACAAACAGCCGTGGCGTGGGAGTAGTCGGACCGCTGGCCCCATAGTTTCCTGGCATGGGGCGATCACATGGGGTACCCCCCCCCAATTTACATACCCCCCTTCCCCCGATAGGGTCAAACCTTTACTCCAGGAGTAGTGTTGGTGGTAAGCCGCGTGGTGGGGGTAGGCGCCAGTCTAGACAGACGGCCGAGGAGTGGGGGTAGACGGCGGCGGCCGCCCCATATTTGTACCTTACTACTGATGTATTTCATATTTTAGAAAATAAATAACATGCTTACATTTTACCGACGTATTTTCGTGTGGATTATTTTTGTAACTCTATGTTACGTGCATTTTTCTCATAAATATTTATTGTTCAGTTGTCAGGATTTTATTTCTATGTGCTGTAAAATAAATCGTCAAAATACTTGATTTCTCCCACACTAAATCTCAGCATGTCAAACTTTTAAAGAAAAGTGGATCAAAGCGTTGCACAGTGAAAAGACAGTTGACAACTATGAGTACATAACTCATCGTATGAGAGTTAGAGTCTGCCAAGTCCAATTTCTGAAATTTTTTACTTGAAGCATCGGCTCAAACATCTTTGTATGAACCAAGTTTTTAACTCACTGGAATCTATGTTAATACTGTTAGTTTTTTTGATTCGGAATTTCATCCGCGGTAGCGCTGAACTTTAATTGTAAATACGGGGCTATGTCAATGATTGAAGTACACTTGCCATATCAGACAACAAGGTTATTGTCACTCACGAAGAAATAGTTAGGAGTGGTATCATGCCATGTGTTTTTTTTCATTTGAGGTGGGAGAAACAACTTCCAAGAGATCGTTAATGTCTGTCATGCATACAAACCTTGATCGTTACTATGCACATGCGCGTTGCCCCACTGCCTGAAATTTTCTTCAAAATGTAACATACTGGAGTGGGAATCTCGTCTTCTTGGCGCAGGCATAACCCAGGTGGACCGGCCGAACGCAAGCATTACGCTACAGCGTAATGCTGAAGTAATATGGTATTATAATTAATAAAAGAAACAAAATAAATGTGTAAACTGTTGCAATTATAATAATACGTTAAATGGTCATGCCGTAATTGCAACAAGTTTCTTTTTCAGCGTTAAGAAATGAAAAACTAATGTGGCTGTCATTGCAGCTTGCTAACGACGGCTTCAAGCGAGTGCCAGCATTCAGGGGCCAGACTTCAATGACAGCCACTTTGTTTTTTTATTTTTTAACGCTGAAAAAACAACTTTCTGCAATTACGACATGACCATTTAACGTAAATTTTAACGTATTATTTTAATTGCAACAGTTTACATATTTATTTTGCTTCTTTTAATAATTATAAAGCCATATTACTTTAGCATTACTTTAGCATTACGCTGTAGCGTAATGCTTGCGTTCGGCCGGTCCGCCAGGGAAGACATGATACGACAACAGCAATGCACATGTCCACGGAGGCGATCAAAGGTTTACAGGCATGGCAAACATTAAGGGCCCTGTAAACCGAGCGTAAATCGCAAAAATAGGTAGGGTATCGTTTTGCAGAACTCGAATTTGGCAGATGAAAATTTTCATATATGAACGATGATTTCAGAGCGTACGAACTTGACCATGCAATGTAGGTATGCAAGAATGGCTCGCGGTTGTAAAATAGCGTTAAAGTCAATAAATGGCGTTAGGTTTTTTTTTATAATTACGAAAGGTGGCGCAACGAACGCATTCCTTTTGCGATGACAAAGTAAACAGACTAAAGCGAATATTATTCAAACTATTATTAAAATCTATCATTGAGATACTTTTAAATAAAAATCATTAATCACTGACGAAGACTAACTAGTTAGAGTTATTTGAGGTTATTGATGATTCCTTTCAACGAAAATGGGTATGTTAAATGGAAATCAAGTCAGTCTTCATCAAGTACTTATGAAGACTAACTCGTTAGAGTTATTTGAGTTTATGGATGATTCTTCTCAGCGGAAATAGATATTTTTAAATAAAAATCATCAAATACTGATGACGACTAACTAGTTAAGAGTTATTCGGGGTTATGGAAGATGTTTTTAAACGAAAATAGGTACTTTTAAATAAAAATCATCCAGTATTGATGAAGACTAACTAGTTAAGAGTTATTTGAGGTTATTGATGATTCTTCTCAACAGAAATTAATATTTTTTAATAAAAATCATCAAATATTGATGAAGACTAACCAGTTAGAGTATTTTGAGGTTATGTTTGTCATTTCTAAACAGAAATTAATATTTTTAAATAAAAATCATCAAATATGGATAAAGACTAACCAGTTAGAGTATTTTAAGATTATGTTTGGCGTTTCTCAACGTAAATCCATGTTTTTAAGTAAAACTTATCAAGTCCCTGGCGGACCGAATGAACGGAATGGATACGCTACAGCGTATCCGCAAAGTATCCACATCATATCCTCTCCGTATCATGGAAGAAAAACTCATTAAAAAAGGAAGATGAACATTTAACTTGTTGAAATTCGGATTCTACGTGAAATTTTGCGTTAGAAGGTCACGGAGTAATTGCAATAGTCCTTCTTGCAACGATAAAAACTTTTAAAAAATATAATACTTATCGACAACGTGGGCT
>CAKNWT010315444.1:0-13839 GCA_932066315.1 Andricus coriarius
CCTAGGTCTCCACATTTTGGCGGCTTATGGGAAGCTGCTGTTAAGGCTTTCAAATATCACTTCATTCGAAACCGTGGGTGAAACGCTATTAACGTTTGAGCAATTAGAAACTCTTGTCATTGAAATCGAGGCTATTTTAAACTCCCGACCACTTTCTCCTCTCTCTCCCGATCCAAATGATCTCCATCCACTAACCCCAGGTCATTTTTTGATTGGTGGTGCGCTGACAAGCTTCCCTCAGACAGACTTCTCAGAAGTTCCAGTAAATCGCTTATCTTGCTGGCAACATATTCAAAAAATGAGGATGCATTTCTGGCAGCGGTGGCGGAAGGAGTACTTACACCAACTAACGACTCGTAGCAAATGGACCTCGAAAGTCGACAATCAAATTGATATCGGTACATTGGTGATTATCAAGGATCATAATGCACCACCTTTACACTGGACGACGGGCAGAGTCACAGCTCTGCTCACAGGAAATGATGGCATAAATAGAGTCGCTATGGTGAAAACAAGTAAAGGAGAGTACAAACGCTGTCTCAAAAAATGGTGCCCTCTTCCTATCAAATACGCGAACGAACGAAAAATCGAATAGAGAGTGTCTCAATCTTCCATGTATTTTCATTCATTTAAACTATGTATTTATTTTTACAGCTCAACTTTTAGTCTGCCTTGTAGTTTATATGATATTATTAAAGGTTTTGAACGTGTACCGCTCAAAGGCCGCCGGCATGTTACGTCCCAGTCGTAATTTGGTATTATTTAATTTAAGACTAAAATGTATTAGCTTAAATTCAACTGAGAAAATATTATTTAAAGATGAATTTGTAATATTGGGAAAAGGTTTCTTAACACTAATAAGCAGAAAAGGGAAAGTTCTAATCGTTTGGAAAATTCTAAAGGAAGCCATTTGCTGAATCTTCGTTCCCACTAATACTTGTAAATCACCATGAGGATAAGAATTCAGAACTGTAAGGCTTAAGGCCATGTGCGTCTAGTATAATCTAGAAGAAACTGGGAAAATCACGTAAAAGCAATTCGACGGGCCCCGTTGTAATAAAGGAGTTTTCGTCGCTATAGAATTTACTTCTGTACCCATATTGTCACTTAAGAGTAAGCCCAGCGGCAGGTAAACGGCAACTTGAATCTACCTTTATGACTTATTTCCAAAACTTATGTATTTCTCTCTCTGTCTCTCACAAGAACATCTGTTTTCCCCACTACTGTAAATTTCGAACTTTCGATCTCAGGACGTCCAACTGCAGCTCTGTAATTCAGTCACAACCGAACAGTCACAATGTACACTTCAAATTGAATATATATAGTAAACTTGAATTCAAGGTTTTCGTTTTCTTGCAAGATCCCATCCCCATCATGAACTTTTATATACTTTCGTTAATCTAAACGGAGTTCAACAAACACTATCATGAAAATGGCGTGTTTTCGTACATATGATCTGTGTGTAATGTGGCGCATTTCGAGCGATGCGAATAAAGAACGTACGAAATGAGGAATGCTTACGAAAAGGCCTCTTTTCGTAAGCATTCCACATTTTCACAATAAGTGAAAGGAAGATAGTTAGATAAAGACGGAAATAGGTCGATGTTTTCAGCGACAACTGAAGCGCCCTCGTCTCGCAACTTACCGTGCAGAAATATATACGCTATACGAACTAATCAGTACTTAAAATATTAAATTTTGTCTTTTCAAATTGATGACATTTCTTTATGAGTAAACTATAAACTTTTATTAGTAATTTGTATTAAAAAAGTAATTTTTCATTTATACAATTTAAATTTTCCCGCAACTTTGACTTAAACAACTATAGCGCACCTAGCGGCGGAGAGGCTACTGGCTTTTATAACCTTATTTCTGAATGATCTTGTTGTAAAAAGTATCGTGCATGTCACGTGGTAGGCCCTTTTCTTGACTCGTGCAGTGTTTTTAGACTCGTCTTCGGTTCGGGCACCTTCGGTGCCCTCACCTACGACTCGTCCTAAAAACACTGCACTTGTCACGAAAAGGCCATCGCCTACCACTTGTAATGCAATATACTATTATTGAAATGATAGCTTTTTCAGGGTAGCTGCGAATGAAAATTAGTGCAAAATAAGAAGCAAATATTGAAGTTATAATGAAAAATAAAATTTGTACATTATTTTTCAAAATCTGAATAAGCAGTACCAGCTTGAGATACAGAAATAAATATGATGATATACATTTCATATAATAATGTTGAACATAATGTAGAAATGTTCAGATTTTTTACAAAATCGAGTGCGAAACACGAGATTCGTGATGAGAATGTGTTCGTTAAAGCCGAAGGAGCTTTAGCAAAGGAAAATAAATAATCACTGAATTACAGCTGTCGATGATTTGACCTTTAATTTTAAAAGGTCTGGGTCCAAATGTGGGGGAAATACAAAGACCGAGCGCGTAGCGCGAGGTAAAAACGTCATCGAGCGCGAAGCGCGAGGTAAATATATTATCGAGCGCGAAGCACGAGAACCAACGTCGCGCGCCCTAGGCGCGCTCAAACTTGCGAGCGAAGCGAGTCGCGCGCATAGCGCGCGATGAGAATGTGCCCGCGCAGCGGGCAGATTTTTTATTTATGGAATTGTACTGGATTTATTATAATTATATTATATAACATTTAGTATAAGTATACTTATACTAAATGTTGTATAATTTATATTTATAAATCCATGGTGTAGAATAAGTTCAAAAACTACTCCAAAATACGACAGTAAGTTTATGACTGCCCTCGTGAAAAGAAAGACCAACTTAAGACTATAGTATAGGCATGTCTTAAAGTGGTCTTAAACTGATCTTTTCTGGTCCCCAGAAGACTACAGTCATTTTGTCCCTGTCAGCTAGCCTTATTTCAGAGAAGGAGAGAGTAGTGTCTATTTCAATGCCATAAAAATGATGCAGGTATAGGCTGAAGAGGGCATACCAGAAAAAGACCAAACGTTGTTTGAAACTGGTCTTAAAGTGGAATTAAATTGGTATTTCTTTTCACGAGGGTGGCTCTGTAAACTGTAAACGCATATGTAATTTCCACATGGCGTAAGAATACTTAACGTTCAAATATTATTCAGAACAACTAAGTTTTTAAAGTTTTGTATTTATAATTTTAAACTTATAATTGTTTTAAATTGTTTTTCAAATTTACTTTAATTAGAGGTTAGGACGGTGATACTAAAAATTGAAAACTTCTCATTACTCCATTCTAGTATCCAAATATACGACGTATTCAGTTTTACAAATTCATGACATATTTTTGCATTGAGATACATATATCGTCATGTTTAAGAAAGGTATTAAGTCTTACTGGAAACTCAATAATTAATATAAAAAAAAAACGTTTCCGTTCATTTCAGTTTACAAAATTAAGACTAATATTGCATTGATGTGTTATTAAAAATTGACATTCAACATATGGAAATACGTATGTGTTTTTTAATGAAATGTTTAATATGTACTGCAAGGTGTCCCAGTACTCAAGGTACATTTTTATATTTTTGAATTCCTCGTAAAAAATTGAGTTGAAAATAAAAAATTGTTGTAAAGTTAATAATAATTAATGCGTAATTAACAATTAAAGATTGACCAATCGGAAGCATGCGTTAGATGGACGACAGTCCATGTTTCACTGGTAAGGGTGTATGCGCAAAAGAGTAATTTTAAATTTGCAGGAGCTTGTGAATATCAATGGTGCAGATTCACACGGCAACTGAGATACGAGATTCTTAGAAAATATCTTTTCCTTTAGAATACACGTTGAATTATTTTAACTTCCTTCGAGTATTTCTAATTCTGTAGAATCCAAACGAATTCTTAGAATTCACTTGTGCTCCTTTGAATTCTTTAAAGTTTTTTGTAATTCTCTTCAAACCTTTACAGTACACCTTAAATTATTTTGAATTTCTCCAAGTCTTCTGTATTCTCTGAATTTCAAATTCTCTGAAACCTTTTGAATTCTATGAATTCTTCTTAATTCTTCCGCTATTCTCTGAAATCTTCCGCATTCTCTGAATTCTTCTTAATTTTCTGAATTCTTTTAAATTCTCTGAAACGTTTCGAATTCTTTTGAAGTTTGCGAATTCATTTGCAATCTCTGAATTCTTCTGAATTTTCTAAATTCTTCATAATTCTATGGATTCTTACACTTTTCTTTGATTTCTCCTGAATTCTCTGAATTCTTCCAAATTCTTTTGATTCTCTGATCAATTCTGAATTCTCTGAATTGTTTCAAAATTCTCTAAACTCTCTAAACTGTTTTGAATTTGTTGAATTCACGGTATCACTGAATTTTTTAAAAAGTTTTTTAATTATCTTGAAATCATTAGAATACACGTTGAATTATTTTAACTTTCTTTAAATATTTTTCATCCTGTAGAATTCAAACAAATTCTTCAGAAATAATTTTTTTGATAATTCTCTTGAAATCTTTACCATACACCATGCATTATTCTAACTTTCTCCAAGTATTATGTATTCTCTGAAATATTTTGAATTCTATTAATTCTTTTGTATTGTCTTTTTTTTAAATTATCTGAATTCTTTTGAAATTTTCTGAATTATTTTAACTTTTCTGAATATTTTAATTCTCACGAGACCACTGGATTCTTTTAATTATTTTTAAATTATTAGAATACATTTCAAGTTACTTTGAACTCCTTCAGATATTTTGAATTTTCTGAAGTCTCTTCAAATCTTTAGAATACACGTAGAATTATTTTAACTTCCATCGAGTATGTTGCATTCTGTAGAATTCAAACGAATTCCTTAAATCAACATGTACTCTACAGGATTCAAAATATTCGAAGGAATTCAAAGTTATTCAACGTGTATTCTAAAGATTTCAAGTGAATTAAAGATATTCAAAAGAAGGAGTTCAAACTAACTCAAGGTGTATTCTAATGATTGCAAGATAATTAAAAACATTTTTAAAACATTCAGTGATATCGTGAGAAATCGAAGAATACAGAGTAGTTTAAAGAGTTCGTAAAATTTCGAAAAAATTCAAAGAATTTAGAGAACTTATAAGAATTAAGAGAATTCCGAAGAATTCACAGATTTCAAAAGAATTCACGGATTTCAAAAGAATTCAAAGATTTCAAAAGAATTGACAGAATTCAAAGAATTAAGAAGAATTTAAAGAATTCAGAAGAATTCACAGAGTGCAAAAGAATTCACAAACTTCAAAAGCATTCACAGAATTAAAAAAAAAATTATAGGGTTTTAATATAATTTAGAGAATGCAAAAGAGTACATAGATTTCAAAAGATTTCAGAGAATTTGAAAGAGTTTAGAACATTCAATGAATTCAGACAATTGAGAAGAATTCAGGGAATTGAGTAGATTTCAGAGAATAGTTGGAGAAATTCAGAATAATTTATGGTGTACTGTAAAGGTTTCAAGATAATTGCACAAAATTTCAAAGCAATTCAAAGGACCACAAGTGAATTCTAAGAAGTCGTTTGAATTCTACAGAATTATAAATATTCGAAGGAAGTTAAAATAATTCAACGTGTATTCTAAAGGAAAAGATATTTTCTAAGAATCTCGTATCTCAGTTGCCGTGTGAAGTTGCACCATTGATATTCACAACCTCCTGCAAATTTAAAATTACTCTTTTGCGCACGCGCCCTCATCAGTGACACATCGACGGTCCCGAGCCATTTTGACGTATCTCCATCCAAAATGATAAACATTTTTTTTAAATGTTTATTATAAGAAAAAAACCAAGTATTTTTTCCATGAAAATCATTTTTTTCGATAATCGAATTTATGTAATTTATAATATATTATATTTATAATTCATATACCATTTAATGTTTTTATTCTTGTAACAATTCAACGCGAAGTCTCCTAAAAGCTCTAGAAAGCCAACGAAACTGTTGACAGATTTAAACATGAAACATCGAAAGAAATAATACTCTTTCAACTGTTTTCTCTTCAGACGTTACTTTAGTTAATGCGAAAATGTTTTTGGGGACAGTTACGACAGTATGGAACGGAACACACTCGATACGACACTATGGAATTGGTGCTGCGAGTTACGATACTTTTCCAACATGACAACGAAATACGACAGTTTTAACGCATTCTATGGAGATACATCAAAATAGCTCGGGACCGTCGACATGGGCTATCGTCCATCTAACGCACGCTTCCGATTGATTAATCTTTAATTTTAATTACCCATTAATTATTAACTTTACAAGAAATTGTTATTTTCAACTCCATTTTTTATGAGGAATTCAAAAATATAAAAATGTACCTTGAGTACTACAGCCTCGAAATGAGAAACTTATCGGACGTCTACCGTACTTCAATTTGTAAGAACGATAAGAGTTTTTTTGGCTAGATATCACAAGTCAATTTTTTTTGTTGGTATAAATATGTCTATAATTCAGACACATGTTTATTACATCATATATTGTTATGGTGGAATAAAATCAACATTTTTTTACAAAATATACGTGGAAAAAGATGAAAAAAATATGAATGTAATAAACGAACGAGTAAATATTCGCAAAATCAATAAATTCAGTGTATTTTTCTGAAATGCACAATTAAATAACATACAGTATTATTACTGTCATAAATAACAATTTTTAGTCTGATATGTACATATTAATGGAAAGAAAAACATAAATATAGTACCTTTAAGGCAGAAAGATATTATATTTTTACCTTACACAACTTACAAACGAATAGGGTTAGTTAAGGAACTTACGATAAACAAAATTGGCTCTGAGTATAAAGTTTTGAATCTATTCGGAAAGAAGATTGGCTTCCTTCTTCTGCAATTGACTAGCTTTTTCAATGTCAAACTTTTCCTTCTTGATGAATTTGCGCATTCTGATTTGCAAATAAGATTGAATTATGTACGCTAAAGTTTTGAGAGAATCTTTCTTCTGTTTTTTACATGGAAATTGAATTTTAGTCGCAGATGGATTGAAGTCATTAAGAATCAGTTCAAAAGCGTTAATGCATAATTTCTGGAAGCGTGTAATCGTGCTCCACAGCGGGAACGAAGTCATTAAAATCAGAATTTACCTTGTTGACTTCAGTCAGCTTTTATTTAATTAGATCTCAGGCACTTGTTTTTTTTTTAATTTTTTTATTTGTACAGTTCTTTTAGTTGAGCAAGTGTAATCTGTGGCTGAGGAGGATCAATATTAGTCGGGGTGCAATTTCCTTACATGGGTGGCTTTCAAGTGGTATAAGCCGAGAGGATTCTGTACACCTGATGGAAGGTAGGAGTACAAGGATTGTTGTTGGTTTCACCTGTCATGCGAACCGTTCTAAAAAATCTATACAAACATGTAGAACACACATTTTAGTTGAAAAAATTCCACCCTGTGCGATTTGTTTCCTAATCCGCTCTTCACAAAAATGTATTGAGTATTTATTCGATAGAAACTGATATAATATTTGGAATACTCATCCTGAAATAATAAACATGATTGTTTCTTCGCACTAATATTTTTTATACTTTTCCTTCAAAATAGATCAAATAGATTTTATAGTTTGCCTTCAAAACATCTCCCCGTAAAGACCCCAATATAAATATTACAGCAAGGCCTAAATCTTAGGATACAATTTACAACTTAATCTGTGGAAACTTTATGGGACACGTCTTTTAAAATTATTGAAATATAATTTCACTTTACAGCCATGAACCCCTCGAATCTGTCTCGAACAGGAACAATCATCCTTATTGTCATCCGAGCAGGTTTCTTTCCGTTTAAAAATTCTTGGTTTACCAGTCCATTTGGGCAGCAACCAATCTAAACTGCCTAGAACTGGATTTTCAAATTCGAGGTTTTCCCATTAGTGCTTTTCCGGAACCAATCGAAAGGGTCCTTCGGGCAAGCACGACCCACAGGGTACGCGGTGATCGCCCGACTCTCACCCGCTTATCTGCTAAGTATACCCTCACCATTGCGCCCAACGCGTTACCCCTCACATGCTTTTACCAAACATATCTGGCGTCACATTAGAGGCGGGCATACCTGAGATCTTGAAATTAGTATACATTGTACTTACAATCCCTTTGTATTCAATACTCATTCATAGATTGTTTATATATTACTCTAATTTAGACTGCTTAGAATTTAAATTGATTCAGTTTTGAAGACTTTTAAACTGGACATTAAAAACTTCGCAAATTTTACCATTTTTAACGTTTTAAAAGTGAGATTTGACTGCAATTTTTAATGTATAAATTTGCAATAATTCGTCTAGGATCATTTTCTATAAATTAAAAATGATTGAACTATTATTGCTTTTAATTTGAAATAAAATAATTTTACCATCTAAAGGAATTTAGTTTTACACACACAGGATTTGAAATTTATAAAATCTACACGCTACTAATTAAAAAATTGGCTAAAGTTACTATCTTACATATTATTCATTTTTTTAACGTTTTCAATTTAAAATTCATTAACCTTTATGACTTTGAATTTAAAAATATTGTACAATTAGGCTGATTCAATGTACATGTTAATGTAAGAATTACGTTTAATCACAAAAATAATTCTAAAGTTAAGAAGAACCATTGTTGTAAATAGTGTTTGTAGCAAAATATTTTCATTTTACGTATTTTCAAGGTTGGATTACCCTTAATTATCTGACTTAATGCAAACCTTACTAAAAATAATGTATCTTTGATAACACAGCTCCACAAAATAAATCGAGAAAAGTACCCCTGGAGTCTGACTATGTCTATCATATGTTTTCGGGGTCGCTGAATCCAAATTCGGGGCGCTTTTGGCTCCATCACGTCAGATTTTCTCCATAACCTCAAATACATGAAAATCGCTGATTTAGGGTGAAACATCATTCGTACCTGTGAAAAGTGGTCATATCCTATGTTTTCGAGGTCGCTGAGTACGAATCCGGAATCATTGTGGTTCTATGCCGTCATGCTTCGTCCCTGACCTCAAATAAAAACGGCGAATTGGTAATTTTATGTAAAACATATATTTTTTCAATGCAAAGTGGTCATATCCTATGTTTTCGAGGTCGCTGAGTACGAATTCGGAGTGGTACTTCCAGGGGTACTCCAGGGGTACTTTTCTCGATTTTTTGTGTGGAGCTGTGTAATATTTGGTCAAATATAACAATTTCAATGCTTATAAACAGTTGAGATGAACAAATCAAACATCTTGGGCAGTTACACGTAGAAAAAATTGGTTTCTTAATCGAAATAACTTGAGAATGAATAATAACACTGCATGCTAAGAAGGCACTCAGTGAAAATTCCTAGAATATATTATAATTAATACTTATCGATAGGGTGGGGTAAAATCTTACTGTTTTTTTATTAATCAACAAATTAGTTCCACTTTCAAACAAGTAGTTGCATTTTCAACGAAAAAGATAAGTTCTAGACGGAAAATGTAATAGTTGATATTTTAAGCAAGAAAATATTTGTATTTTAAATCAAAAAGGGCTGAATAGAATGAAAAAGGACCAATGTTTAATAAAACAGTTAAATCCTCAATCAAAGCAGATGACTTTTCAACCAAACAGTTAATTGAATTTTTAATCAAAAGATAAGCTTTCCATAAAATAGTTTAATGTTCAACCAAATAGTTACATTTTCAACCAGAAAGATCAATTCTTACCAAAAGACATTAATTTTTAAACCAAATACTTGAATTTCCTACCAGAAAAGACGAATTTTCAACAAAATTCATAAACTTAAAATAAAGAACATTCGTATTCAACCAACAAAAACGAATTTTAAACAAAATACTTGAATCCTTAACTAAAAGAGATTAATTTTCCACTAAACAATTGCATTGTTTACCCAAAAAAATTGATAATCCACAAAAAAGACAAATTTTCATCAAAAGATATAAATTTTTAACCATATTGAGTATGGACGTGACCTTGATATTTACCGGATATGACAGGCAGCGGCCGCGGCGGCCAAAGCCCAAAATCCCCGAGGGATAGAAATTTGAAATTTACTTAAGATAGTATGTGTGCATTGTTTTAAAATATAATAAATGCATAAATGATTGCTTCAAGAACGTATATAACATTTTTCAAAACGAAGCAAAATAATCCCAGATAACAAAATGCCTGCACAGTGCGAGCATTATGGATCGCACGCGTGCGGATAAGGCCGCATTACGTGAGTTCATATCACCACGCAGATGTGTCTTCTATGTGGTCGCATATGTATCGCACGGCGTGCGAGACACACGTGTGCGGGTAAAATGCGAGCACTTAGTGCGAGTAAAATGATTGTTACATTTCGTTGCAGAAATGAAAATGATAACTCGATAAATACCATTTAAACTTGGCACTGAATCATAAATAATAACAATAATATGATTTTTCGAGCCAAATTCAAATGGTCTTTACATAGTTTTCATTCTTATGTCCTAGTGTGAACAATAGAATTGAGGTTATAACATTTGTTTATTTACTTACAACATAAATAAAACGAACCAGGAGTGCAATAATATCACTGGGATTTCTTCTATCAATTAAATTTAGTAAATTCTCCAGAAATATCCGTCAGGATCGCGTACTAAGAAAACTTATAAAGTAACCACAGCACATCGGTCCGGTGGCCGCCCGCTGGTACTGAGGTTAAATCAACATGGCGTCAGAGACTAATTTCCAAAATAGTTTTTCACAATATATAAGTTAATGAAAAATTATTTTTTAGGAAGATGCAAAAAAAAAGTTCTGCCCTATGAATTATTAATATTAATAATTTTACCCAAGAAAAATATTTTGAATTTGTTTATTCATACTGTTAATTTACTAATAAAAAATTTCGCACGGTTTGTCGAGAGAGCAGCATTTGTGCACGCAGGACGTGAGACTCACCGCGTGCCAGTAAAGTGCGACGCACGATTGTTATCTGGTGTGCGACGCTTATGCGTCGCACACCATGCTCATCACAAAGTGAGAGACTTATCCCTCGCAAAAACGTGCCCCTCACCAAATGCGACGCATGTGCCTCGCACCCTGCACGCACCGCGTGCCTCGCACGCCGTGAGAGTAACATGCCTCGCACGTTTGCTATCTGGGATAGAGGAAACTTTCCTTCAAAAAGATTTCGTGAAAAATTTGTCTTCATTCTAGCTAAACCCGTTCTAGTTTCGGTGTTGGTTATGAACATAACCTTAAAAATTACCAGTTGAATGTCAAGAATCGGATTGTTGATGAATATTTTAATTAAAACAGGATTTCAAGCTATAAGTAATTCAATCGATTTTCACCCTGAAACACTTAATAAGGGAAAAAGTTTTAGCAGTCATTTATGTGGTGAGGGTGCATGGGTTGAAAGTGAATGGAATAAGCAAAATTCAGTGCAGTGTCGCTTCTGCCATAATCAAGAAACCTAAGAAAAAAGTTTTTTCACGTAACATATTGAATTGTTAAAAAAAAGCTTCACTTAAAACTCAAGACAACTAATAAAATACTCAATGTCATTTAAATTAAAATAAAATATACTCCATAAATATTCTGGGATAATAAAATTTTCTAACCTCAAAATCTGACAATTAGCATTACTTTTACAAAAATAATAGATCGTATAAATATGTGAATATATATAATATTAATTATCCAGTTAACACAATAATTTGTCCAGATACCTTTTTCTAAAAACAAGAATATTGAAGTACTCTATGTGATATTTGTAATCCGATAGATCTACTGTCATAGACAGATAAATTCAAAACTCAACTGCGATCAAACCGTTCAATAAACTCGAGCAAAAGTTTTTTTCCCTGAATCGGCATTTCATCAGTTTTCCTACAGACACTCTCGTTATCTGACACTTAAACTCTTATTTTCAGTATAATTTATTTTTTTTCAATCGCATATAAACAAGTGGAATTCATCATTCAGGAATCGTCACTTTTGGACAACAGATGGCACCAGGCTGTTTCCGCGGCCGGGCTCAATAGTTAAATTTGCTACCAACTTGTTGAATTTTTGAGCCAAAAATACGAATTTTCTACTTTCATTTGTTTGAACAATTTATTATCTTGTAATGTCGCGAATTAATGGTATTTTTGAATAACTTGGCCTAATTTATGAATGTAAAGAGTGAGTTGTTTTATTTTAGTTGTATATTTATAGCTTAAACAATTTATAATTGTTTAAATGCATTTTTTGAATTCATAGATTTTCAAACCTACTGCTAATTATTAAAACAATTTTTATTTGCTTAAAAAATGTTTTTTTGAAATCTTCTGAAATCTGAAACGGTGAAAATGATAGTGATGTTTCTTGAAAAAATCACATTTGATTACAATAATCTATCCAATTGCTTTAAATGTCAATTGATACTACATGATCTGACACTTAGTAATACGTATTAATAATACAATACTTGAAAAAAAAAAAAAAAAAAAAAAAAAAAAAAACCACCCCCCCCCCTGGAAACAAACCGAAAAAAAATATTTATGCCCCCCTTACTGTATGTAATTTATGGTTTCCAGAAATAATAAGATATAAGACTTTAAACTAATGGAAATTTTTTGTGTTGAGATAATACATGTTTTGCAAGGTGAAAACATCATTTCCAAAATTCCCTGATTTTTCCTTGACCAATTTGTGATTTCCTCTGACATTCAAGTACCAGCATTTTAATATTGTAATATTTTTAACATAGGACCTTTTCTAAACATACAGTATAAGTCCGATAGGTTTCTCATTTCGGGGCTGTAGGGGCGGAAAATTCCAGGAATTGCGGACTTATCGGATGCCCCCTCTAGTAGCATGATATTAGGTGGGCGCATGCGTATGAATTATGCGCAAATCATAAGAAAAATAGCACACATAGTGCGAGAACCCCAATTAGTGTGCGTGCTGTGCGTGCGATGACGTTTTAAGGGAAGTTTTCACATATCGGACGGCAACTTATCGGACTTGTACTGTAATAAAACAACATTTCAGATTAAAATTAAAAATTTTACAATTAATTTATTAATTAAAAAAAAAATTGGTCTACCATAAAAGATGACTTTTTAACAAAATAATTACATTTTTAACAACATAATTGATTTTTCAAAATAAAAAGATGAATTCTGAATAAAAACGTGTAATAGTTGATATTTCAACAAAACAAAAAAATGAAATTTCATTTAAAAAATGAATTTTAAAACCAAAAAGACGAATTTTCAATAAATACAAATTTTTCAGCTGTGAAAGAAAAATAGTTTTACATAAATTATTGAACCTTCAACAAAGTCGTTCAACTTTTATCCACGCAGATAAGTTTTTAATTAAAAAGGGTCAGTTTTCAGCAAAATAGTTAAAATTTTAACGAAAGAGATAAATTTTCAACTAAAAATATAAATCTTCAACAAACAATTGTTCGTATCAATCATGTTCGAAACATTGATGTTTAGATTATTTTCAAGTCGCAAATCGATCTTATTAAAAATAATAAATATTAACCAAAAATAAAAATAAATAATGATTAATTTCCAATAAAAATTCTAAAAATAGAGAAAAAAAAATAAAGAAGATTCCCTCTTACTTGAAAATGGTTACTTTCATTTATTGAAACCCTATATTATGACATTACTATTTTACAATACTAACTAATAAATTTACAATAATTTGACATATTTTTTGCATATATTGCTTAAAAAATTACATTTTAAATTAAAAATGGTTATACTAGTAAGCAGTTGACCACAATTACCAGGTGTATAAGCTTAAATCCGCTGCTTTTAAGGCAAAAGAAAGTCGTTTTTTTTGCAGAAAATAAAATAAACTTTATTCAAAGTATTTTCCCTCGCTTGCTATACATTTTCCCCATCTCTCGGGCAATTT
>CAKNWT010315459.1:502-25158 GCA_932066315.1 Andricus coriarius
GAAATTACAAAGTTACCCCCACCCCTGCCTCCGTAAAGTTTTCCACTGATTTAACATGTATAATCGCGTTTAATATTAGATTTACAAAAAGCTGACTTTTTCCCATGTCAAATTAATGGGAAACTTCATGGACTTTGCGCGACCCCTGAATAATAACAGAATTCTCTCAAATTTCGAGAAATTTTTTTTTGGCACTCAAACAAAACTAGGGGATGAGAAAAATTCTGAAAAAGAAATTCCACCGCGCATGAATAAGAACCACCCTAATATATATGTAATTAAGTAATAAATTCACAACAAAATGTGGTCGGAAAAATTACGTACGATAGGTGAAAGGGGGTCAAAACTTACCGGACCCTGAGAAAGTGGGCACGTGGTTCTAAATTGCAGGGAAATTGTTACGTGTTTTACGCACGGCCCCCAGCAGGAAATTGGAGAAATTAATGGAAATGTTTCAAATGAAAAAAAAAGAAACTTCTATTTTGTCACAAATATTAAATAATACCTTTAATATCTTGGATTAATGCCATAAATTCAGGACTTTCCTTTCCAAATAAGTCCAGTTTTTGCCTGCTAGTAAATTTACTCGTATCAATCTTAATTATGTGATTTGTAGTCGATTTTGTTTCTATGTCATTGTCTACTGTTTTTACATTCAATCCGAAATCAACATCATCCAGTTCTTTAGCCAGACGCTTTTGAATATTTTTTGCTTCCTCTTCCTCAAGCACGGCATTTTGCTTATCTTTTACAGACAAAGTTGCTAAATCAGTATCGACATAATCAGAAGCATAGTAGATCTTCTTTTTTTTACCCCAAGCACGGATATCTGGTAAATCGAGAAATTGAGACTTTGTTGCAATTTCTTCAATTTCATCACTATCTTCATCATGCTTATTCATGAAGCTTAAAACTTCTTTCATGATTTCAGATTCTCCAGGATCATTTGGTTTTCTTTCTGAATAACTATTAACAGATACTATAGCGTCATCTAAGTCTTCATCTTGAAACATCTTTCTCATTTACAAAATCTGAAACAATTGAAATAATTAATTAAAGGATTTTTTTACATTAATAAAAACGTTAATTGTAGTTTAGTACTGACAATTATAGATAAATTGTAGTCTCAAACGATGTGGAAATAATTATAAATGGTAGACTCTTTTGGTTCTTATTTCTTAAGCATTATGAAAAAAACCCAAACCCATATTATATGGGATGGAGTCGGCCGACTCACAGTGAGAAAAAAGTAGAATTTTCTGTTAAAAAAGTTCCGGAAGTCGCATTTCTAAATCGATTTAAAAGAATCTATTTTTAAAAGCTGATTAAATTTCGAACAGGTCTTTCCAGGCAGATTTTAAGAAACAAATTCGACTGATTCGTTATTTAAGTTGAAAAATGCACAAAAAAATAAAAATGTTTAGGTTTGTACTACCTACTTAGCTCTACTTAGCTCTACTTATTGATATTATATAAATAATACTGGCATCTGCTGCATTTGCCGTATTCTAGTGCAATATTTCTTATGATTTCGTCGTTCAATTATGTAACAGTAATAACTCATCTTAAGAATAATATTATCATACAAAATATTGCCATTTAGCGCCAATTATTGTCACTTTCATAAACAATTGTTATACGTATAAATTTTTTGTCAACTTTCTTCAAACTGTGAAAATTTTAGTTTTAAAAGACTCTATTGCAGGGGAAACAATCTTCACCCTCCCTACCCTGTTCTGAAGCCCACTTCAACTCCCCAAATCCCCTATCGAACTCGCAGCCCCTCTGTTTTAGCCATTTACCGTTCACTTCCTATTTTTAAATCTTCTTCAATTCCGTAGATCTTCTATTCAACTCGCAGCTATTCTGTTTTAACCTCTTACTCTCACCTCTCTTTTCTGAAGCCTTCGCCAGCGCTCCACAGCCACAATTCAAATCGCAGTTTTCTTTCACTAAAATAACTTTATTTGATGCAAT
Organism: Andricus coriarius; assembly: GCA_932066315.1. Lineage (NCBI taxonomy): Eukaryota > Metazoa > Arthropoda > Insecta > Hymenoptera > Cynipidae > Andricus > Andricus coriarius. The sequence goes on from CAKNWT010315459.1 coordinate 2,480, forward strand.
TCAGCATCAAAAAAAGTTGCACCCCAATATCAGTCAGAACACTCTAAACTTGCATAGAATATATTTTCATTTTAAAAACCTGAAAAGTTTGTCAAGTGGAAATAAATTATAATAATCCTTTATGTAGTTACAATTGGGAAGAAAATTTTTTTTTATAACACATGCATGATTTCAGCCCTTTTCGATGCCTATGAAAGGGGGCTAAAGCTCTACTTTTTAATCCCTAGGGACTGAAAAGTGAGGTCAGAGGTGAATAATGAATATAATACATCTATGAGCTCGCATTTTACGATTATCAGCCCACTCACCGTAAAAACTGTGAGGTAATTTTGGTTGCAGATAAAAGAATTTTGCGGTCATTTATGGAAAGTTACCATATATAACTAGTCAAATTACCGAAAATGTTCATAAATTTCCTAAAATGTATGGAAATTTTTTGAAATGAATTTGGGGTAATTTATAGTAAGCTACGATATTTACCTGTAAAATTACCATTAATAACCAAAAATCTTCATCAATTTCCGGAAATGTATGGAAAATTTTTAAAATGAATTTGGGGTAAAATTACCGAAACTTTTCATAAATTCCCAGAAATTTTTAAAAATGTATTTTGGGTAATTTAAGGTAAGTTACTATATTTATCTGTAAAATTACCATAAATGACCGAAAATTAAAAAAAAAATGAATATTGGGTAATTTATTAGTTAACCAATTGATATGATTATGTTATATGTATAAACGTTTATTCTTCATCCTCTTGTTCTTAAAAAATTTACTTGCTTACACTTTGCTTTTTTTACATAATTTTCCTTAATCTAAGCCTTAAAACTAACATCTATCCATACCTCATCTCTAGGATCACACGCTCTTATCGCTTTGTCTTCCTCGCTTCGCTTCGCTCGCATGTCCCTAATCTCTCGCTTCCGCGTCTATTACCTAATGCTCATCTACTATTTACAATATTTACATCCTACTTATATCTACTTCCTCTCTTATTTACAATCTTTCCTTCTCCATTCCTCTTCTTCCTTCCTTCTCTTCTTCTCCATCCTACCCAACACTTTCTTCACCCATGCTACTTCCTTTTTGTCCCCCCTTTCATGCATCAATACCTCCATGCTCATTCCACTCCTTTCCACCTCTACGCACTCCTCCAACCAGTGCTCCACTTTTGCATACCCCTTCCCTACCTATTAAAATCCTCCATGCACCCACATCTCATCCTCGCTATAAGCTCCTGACTTCCTTTCTCTCCTTTCTCACACAAATATTGCGCTCTCGCCCTTGGCATAATCCGCACGTAGTTCTCGTTAAACATTGACTCTCTTATTCTCTCTTCCCCTGCTGTCTTCTCTCTCTCCATGCCGTTTTTCTTAACCAACTCATATACCTTCCTTCCTTCCTCATGCATCCTTCTCACTTCATCCATCTGTAGTCCATTCGTTCTAAAATACCTTTCCCTTTCAGCCTCCATCCTCCGACACCCTATCCTGTTCTCCTTCTCCCACCAACACTTCCTAACCGACTAACTTCCCCCCTATTCCAAAAATTTCCCCTCATATTTATACGCCCGACTCCCAGCTAGAATCCCTACACTCGTTCTCCCCGTCTCCCTCCTGACAATATAATTAGGCGTGTTCCTTGCCAACCCCAATGTCCACTTTACATTCCTCTCCTGTGTCCTATTTACCTCTTCACTTTCCTTCCACCCCCATACCTCTACTCCATACTCACTCATACTCACTCACGCGCACTCATCACTAGCTAGTCAAACAATTTCATTCTCCTTTCAAAATCATCTGCGAATAACTTCTTCCCCAACCCCCACACCTGCCTTATCACCACATTTGCCCTCCTCACTCTTTATTTTATGTGACCATCCACTCCCCCATACCTCCGAAACACGAAGCCCAGGTACACAAACTCTTTCACCTCCTGCACCGCCTCTCCCTTCCACTTTCACTCCCCTCCCGCCTCCTTTTCTGAACACCATAACCTTAGACTTTTCTGCATTCAGTTCTAACCTGCTCTTATCCAGGTATCTTCTCAAACTCTTCATCATCACCTTTAAGGCCTGCTCGCTTTTTTCCAGCAACACTTTGTCATCTGCACACGCTAGTGACCAAATTCTAACCCCTCCTATCCTGACTCTTCCTACCACCCCGGCCTCCAGCTTGCTTTCCATATCCGCAATTAAAATCGTAAAAAGCATTGGGCTAAGCGAACATCCTTGCCTTAACCCCCTATCCATACATAATCCCTCCGAAATCCCCTTCACTTATCTTACTTTATCATTGGTCTCTTCATATATCTCCCTTACCCTCTCGATCAGGCTAATTCTCTATCCATCACGTGCTGCAGAACGTAGATATTGTCGATAGTACTCCTACCAGCCCTAAAGCCTGCCTGCGTCTCCGGCAATATTCATTTCCCCTCCACATCCTTCCGAAGCCTCTCCGCCACCACCATCGCGTATACTTTATACGCCTTATTCATTAGCGTATGTAATTTTGTATATAATAACCTCTATAATTTTTCTGTCTATTCCTATCTTCTTTCTTATATAGTGGGACTATTAACCCTTCTCTCCACCCTCATGGGAATCCCTTCCCCCTCCATACTTTCTTCACTACCTCCTTCAGCCTCTCTCTAACCTCTTGTGTACTAAACAGCCATGCTTCGTTATCTACCCCATCCAGCCCTGCTGCTTTTGACCTTCTTAACTTCCTTATCTGTTTCTCTATCTCCTCATTATCCAACTCTTCCATCTCTGCCTCCCAGATTCTTTAACTCCCACCATTCCTCTTCCTTGAATCTGAGCCCTGAAATGATTCTTTAAATAACTCCCTCCATTCCTCAATCCCTATCTTCTCGCTTATTCCTACTCCACGCTTTCTAAACCTATTTATTATCTTCCAGACATCCCCTCTGTCTTAACATTTCCTAACTCTTCTTCCAGATCTTTCTCCTTTTCCTGTTCTTTCTTCTTACAGATCAATCTAAACTCCTTCCTCATTTCTACGTACTCCTCCGTTTTCGCTGTACCCTATTTCCACTTTATGTGCTTCCTCTTCACCCTCCTTTTCATCTTTTTAGATTCCCTATCCCACCACGACTTCACCATTCCATCCTTCTTCTTCTTTTTGAATACCTTCTTTTGCAAGCAACTTTTCACTTTCTCTTTTAAATCCTCCCATATCTCTTCCACCGATTCCCCTTCAAAGCGTAACTTCCCTAACTGCTCCTTACACCTATCTATCGCCTCCCTCGTCCAGCTCACCCTCTCCTCCGTCGACCCTTCTTCACCCCCTTGCCTTCCGTCGCTCCCGCCCCTTACCCATAACCCTAATGGCTAATGGTCTGATTCTACCCTCCCTTCTACTGCGAATCTTTCCGTCTCCTCTCACCCTTGCATATTCATGACTGCATAGTCTATCACCGATACTCCCATCTTACTTATATATGTGTATTTTCCCTCTTCGTCCCCAGTTGGCATACCATTCGCCACCGCCCAGCCTCTATCCTCCATCCTGTCCCTTAGAATCTCCCCCTCCTTATTTATTATCTTATCCTTCGATTTCCTTTCGAAGCTCTCCCCTTCCCTGTAAAGGACCCCTTCTCTCCCCATCCTCGCATTGAAGTCCCCACCCAGTACTACCATACCCGCCTCTCTTTCACCTAGCAAGTCTTCCATCCTTTCTTTAATTCTTTCCATCCCATCCTTATTGTACACTGTCACAAACTTACATTTTATCCCTCCTATCTTTACTTCTCTCATTTGCACTCCCTCCCCCTCTTCCTCTCCATGAACTAGTTCCTCTAATCCTTCTCTAACGCCCGTTATAACTACCCCACTAGCTCTTCCCTTCTTCTTCACTCTGACCGCCTCCTGGAGTCTCCACCTATACCCCCTTGGCAGCTTTGGCTCTATTCTATCCCATTCCTTCCTTTCTACCCACGTCTCTACCGGTCACACAACATCAAACTCTTGTATATACCTCCAGAACTCCTCATCCTTCTTCTTTATCCCTGCTACGTTCCAGTATAGCACCTTCACTACTCCTCTACTTTGCCTCCAACTTAACTTTCCCTACCATCCCTTGAACCCTCCCTATGCTCTATAGCAGCGCTTCCACGCCCTCCGTTTCTTCCCCGCACTTTAGCTTCAACCCTCTGATCACCCTCTAATCTCCTCTTCCATCTTCATTATTTTACTGTGTTTTTCTTTTCTACCCGTCTCTAGCCCTTCTACTCTCTCTCTCTCAGCTCTTTCATCTCTGATTCTCAAATCCTCCCTCATGCCTTCCATCTGCTCCTTAGTCCCCCTTACGTCCTCCTTCAGGCCTCTGATCTAGCCTAGTACCATCCCGAGAGCCTCTTTCTCCGCCTTTCTCTCCATTTGAGGGGGGGGGGGGTGATCTACGTGTCCTCCCGTTTTTCTTAAACGAACTCGCTACCTCGCTTTTCTCCGGACTCTCTTGGGTGTCGCTCTTCCTCTTTAAGAGATCCTCCCCGTCACTTGCGCTTGACGCTCTCTCTCTTACCTTCTCGCTACCTTCGTCCCGTTTTCTCCCTCTCCCCGACGCGCTACTCGAAACCCGACCACGCACTGTTGGCTGTTGTGGCATGTGGAAACGTTCCTCCCCGTCGATTTCACTACTAGCACTGCCAGCACTCTCACTGCCCACCTCCCGCTCTCCCTTGAAATCCCCCGACTCTGCGTGAACCACCCTTGACCCCACGAAGGCCCCAGACTCCTGACCACAAACTCGCCCGAGTCCTTGCCAACCTAACCTCACTTTCTCTAACTAGCTGAATCCCACTCCACTCCTACGCTAAAAATTACTTTTCATCTGTCCAATTCACCCCACACAACCCTACTCACCTCCTAGGCTTCCACCCTCACGCTCCACTCACACCTTTCACACAAATTTGGTAAAATCCTCTCACCACCTGTCACTGAACACGTTCTCACTTTCACCACCAACATGCAAGTCTATTATTATGTTATATTAATTTATAATAATTATTAGTTACGATATTTACCTGTAAAATTACCATAATTTACCAACAATTTTCATAAATTTTCGGAAATGTGTGGAAATTTTTAAAACCTAATGTTGGGTAATTTATGGCAAGTTACGATATTTACCTGTAACATTACCTTAAATGACCAAAAATTTTCATAAATTTCCGGAAATTATTAAAAATGAATTTTGGGTAATTTATGGTAAGACACCATATTTACCGGCAGGCACATCATATTATACAACGTCTAATTTTTTTGTGACGATATATAACATTTTATTCAATAGAAAAAAATAAGACAAGAACAACAAGAGAGGATGTGCATCATGCTCGCGTCCTGCTTGTATAAATCACAGCGTCATTATGTGCAAGGATTGCGCCGGCATATAAAAAAATGTACATAAAATTAATTTTAATGCTTATTTTTTATTGTTTACCATGTATTGCACTTATTTTGAATACAAGTGTAGTAGAAAATAAGAAATATGTTTTCAGTAATAACGAGACCGATCACGCGCTTGAGCGCGCGTGTTTCGTATGTGAAAATTGATTTTGCTGCAAAGAATTCGAGGGCATGTGAAACTTTGCCGTAAGAGCAAATTATTTCACGCAAGTTTTTGTGAATGATTTTTCAAATAAATAATGGTTGTCAGACGTCCGTGTTCATGTTGTTTACATCTGGGCAATAATATTTTTGTTTGAAATTGTAGATTGTAAATAAAAACCCACGTAATCTAAATTGTTGTATAGTAAAGTATCCTGTGACCTCAAGATGTTTCAAAAATATTTTTTATCGATTCTTTAAAAAGGAAACTAATTATTTTAGTCAAATAATTCTGTGTATACATAATTTTTAATCATTTCATTCGGGCGTTGTTCTCCCAAGAAAATACGTAAAGATTTCCAAGTGTTCGGAATTGACTGATTTATTTGTTCTTAATGTTTTTATTCCAAACTATGTTTTATCAATCATTATTTATTTAATTGTCTGTTAATCTATTTATTCTCAAACGCTTTAAATTTTATCCTTTTATGAATATCATTTCTTATATTCTAATTTTATAATTACTTTCTCTTCCATATGATTCATTCTATTCGCAATGTATTATATATTTCGGCAAGTAGGCTTGCTGTCAGTGTGGGAGTGTGTCGTTCTCTCGTCAGTCGTTATCGTACAAGCGAACACGGAAGAGCCTTGATTCTTCTTTTCGTGAATCAAGACGGGCTAAATAATCATTAATTTACCAGTACTTATTTTTTTGAATAAAGACGGCTCTGAGTGGAGCATTATTATTTGTTTTTTAACTTGTGCATCAACTTATTGTCTCACCTCCTTTTTAATACGATACATGAGTGTTATTGAGAATGAATTGCCCAAATTAACTTCACAGTTTTACAAAGTTTTTTATATTGTTAAACATTCGTGGACATTTTTGGTCCTTCGAGCCGGATGCTCATTGGTGCATTCTGGCGAGTTCGCGAATGCTTAACTTTTTGTTGCACTTTACTGCAAATCTTTGTGAGTGCAATTGTGACATTTAGACAGTGTTTATTGACAGTGTTCCTCCCGGTTCTATTCTGAGTGACTTGTGAACGTTAAGGATTACAGTGTTAAAGTTGAGTGCATTGCAAATGGATAACTGCATAAGCTAAAAAAAAATCGAAATAATCGTCGATTTTGAAAGGATGGTTCCAGGTTCGTAAATTGCTTATTCGTGTATTGCGATATGCCTTATTTATCAACGCGTGACTGTCCTTGGTAACGAGGCTTGTTTACTATTCCGGAGGAATGTCAATCTCAACGTAGAAATCATAATTATTTGAAAATATTGTGAGACTATAATTTTGAAATATTATTTCGCGAATGAGTTTGTGAATTGAATCAGTGAAACCAGTGCTAATTGACAAATAATTGTAGCTCCTTTATTGACTATTATCAAATGCCCACGTGTTCGTTCGAAAATTATCTCGTGAATTTCGAATCGTTTTTCAAGACTATTAAAGTATTTGAAATTACTATTCATAACTCTCGTGAAATGTCGAATTCATGTAAATGAATCGCGATAGTGCTTTCGTATCATTAGTACATCGCGACCTTTGGTATAATCTAATTTTTTAGACGTCGACTCAAGACTTTAATCATTTCGTACGTGTTTATTATGTAGTCTTCTGTTGTGTTTTGCATTACCGTCAAAATGTCAACACAACAGGCGGAAATGTTCCTTCTCGAGCAATTGAAACTTGCTACTCGTATTAAGGACTCGTTTCAAGGAGTTCGAACTCCTCATACACGTGGTTTGTTGACAGCGCGGGTACAAACATTGGAAGCGAATTTCGTAAAATTTCAGTCACAACATGTGGAATTATTAAAATCCTCACTTACTAAGGACATGGAATACTTCAAGGATGACTTGTCATCACAAGTCGAGGAGTATTACCAAACTTCAAAGGGATTGTATCTCGATGCATTCGATGCACTTTCATCTCGTGATGCAAATGAATCATCAATTAATGTCACCCCTCGTATTTCATCCAACTCAACTAAATCGTTTCCGAAAATAACTTTGCCGACATTTTCAGGTAATTACACTGAGTGGTCGAATTTCTCAGATTTATTCAAGTCATTAATCGATGGAAATTCCGAAATCGCGGATGTCGTGAAATTACACCACTTAAAGACAAACCTATCTGGTGAGCCGGCTCAGTTACTGAAAAACATTCCTGTCACAAATGACAATTACAAGCGCGCGTGGAAGTTATTAGTTGATCGGTATGAGAATAAGCGAATTCTAAATAATTGTCACTTATCGGCTATTTTTTCGTTGCGGCCTCTGTCAGCAGAATCAGCTCCCGGTCTCAAACAACTGGTTAATACTGCGATAGAAAATTTGGAAGCTCTCAAAGCATTGGACTGTGTGATTGATAGATGGTCTCCCTTTCTCGTTTTCTTTTTGACCAATTGCTTGGATCATCAGACTCGACGTGAGTGGGAAACGTCACTTGGCGACTGAACCGAGCCTCCTTATTACCAATCCTTGCGTACATTTCTCAACAACAGAGTTCGTACGTTGGCAATTCTGGAAGGAAATTCAACAGAAGCTAGGAATTCATCTTCAGCATCCAAAGATTCCTCAAACTCAAGGTCATCCGTGAACACTCACCCATTGACACGGAACAGGGGTTATCGTGGTTTAACAAAGGGCTCAGCAGCTACATCACATGTCACTACTGACCAGATTGATGAGCAAGGTCGAAAGTGCTACCACTGTGGACAGCAGCATTTCTTAATGTACTGCCCACAATTCCGAGCATTGAATGCAGTCCAACGAAAGGAGTTGGCTTCAAAGAAGAAACTATGCTACAATTGTCTACGTCAACACTTAGGAAACGAGTGTTCGTCATCGAGAAAGTGTCGCATATGTGACAAGAAACATCACACCATGCTTCATCAGGATACATCGGTAATTAACCATATTAAAGAATCATCAACAAATGAAGAGGAGAAATCGCAGTCATCAACGACACATCATCTGTTTGCACATCACTTGACTGGACCTCGGGCTAAGGGTCTATTACCTACGGCTATTCTACGAGTCACAGCGAGTAATGGTACTTCAGAGTTAGTACCCGCTCTCCTTGATATCGGTTCTGAAGTTTCGCTTGTTTCAGAATCTCTCGCACAACGTCTCAGGCTGTCTCGCTCGAGTTGTGACTTGGGCCTTCTAACTGTGGGTAAAAAACGTGCATCTATGACAAACGGTGCCGTTTCATGCACCTTATCACCATATTTTGAATCTGATTTTAAATATCATTTAGATGCGCTCGTGCTTCCGCGGTTAACTCCATATCTTCCACATTTTCGAACAGATACTGGAGAATGGCCTCACATTTCTGGATTGCGTCTGGCGGATCCAGACTTCGGTAGCAATAGGGTGATCGAGGTGATCATAGGAGCAGATGCCTATTCGTATTTACTCCTCCCTAATATTCGTAAATTAACTTCTACCACTCCTGTTGCTCAGGAGACCTATTTTGGTTGGATCTTATCGGGAAAAACTATAGACAATTCACTAACAGCTTCCAACTATGAATCTAACACAGCCGTTGGAATGCATATTTCCTTACAGGAAGACGTGACTTTTGATCTTCAAAAATTTTGGGAGGAACAGGAGATTTCCCCTAGAATCGTGTTGACAGCTGATGATCAGGAGTGTGAGGATATCTTCGTTTCTACTCATTCTCGCACACCTGAGGAGGGACGGAACGTGGTTCGGCTTCCGATGAAGCGCAATTTGCAATCGTTCGGAAATTCATATTGTCCAGCTCTTCGAATGTTGCATCGCCAAGAGCGTCGCCTCACGCGTGACTCTTTTCGAGGCTTATGATAAGTTCCTGGAAGAGTATCTCACTCTTGGCCACATGGTTCCCGATAATGAGACTTCGGTTCGTCGTGATAGTTCTCGATCGTTTTACTTACCACATCACGGAGTTTGGAAGACTTCAAGTACTACTACTAAGCTTCGAGTGGTCTTCAATGGTTCTCAGCGAACAGAAGTTGGAATTTCGCTCAACGAATGCTTCCACGTTGAACCTACTAATCTGCCCAACTTGATGGATATTGTGCTGCGTTGGAGACTCCATGTCATCGTTGTGTGTTCTGATATAGAGCAGATGTACAGACAGATTCAGGTGCATCGAGATGACCAAGATCTTCAATTGTTCCTATGGAGAAAATCACCCGAGGACCCAGTTCAAACCTTTCGTCTAACAACGGTCACATATGGATTGTCGTGTGCACCCTTTCTCGCTCTTCGATGTCTGCAGCAACTCGCAACTGATGAGGGGTCACACTATCCTCTTGCCGCCGAAGCAATTCAACAAGGGACCTACGTTGATGATGTAATTACAGGTGCGGATACCTTGGACGAAGCCATACTTCTTCAGAGTCAGTGACATCATCTATTCAAAGTGGGCGGTTTCCCCCTTAGAAAGTGGATGTCAAATGATCCTGAATTATTAAAGAAAATACCAGAAAAACATCAAGCGTCATCGCAACCCATGTCTCTTCCAACTCAACAATCTGTTCAAATGCTAGGTCTCAATTGGAATACAGAGAAAGATTTCTTCACATCTGATGTTGATCTGCCAGCTTGTGTGCCTGTCGTAACAAAACGATCAGTTCTCAGCCAGATAGCTCAACTTTTTGATCCCCTGGGCTGGTTGAGCCCAGTGATTATTACAGCCAAGATCTTCATCCAATTGCTGTGGCTCTCAAAGATTTCTTGGGACGACCCTCTTCCGATAACGGATCACAATCGATGGCTTGAATATCGAGACAATCTTCGATATTTTTCAGGGCTTGAGATACCTCGTTGGATTGGATTTCGTTCGCCTTCTGGTTCCTACGAACTACACGGATTCTGCGATGCCTCGGAAAGAGCTTACGCCGCTGCTGTCTACCTTCTCGTCATGTCGGCTTCTGAAGAATCGGATGTGTCACTCGTGGCTTCAAAATCTAAGGTGGCTCCCGTGAAGCAGTTGAGCTTACCGCGACTTGAACTTTGTGGAGCAGTTCTATTGGTTCATTTGATGCAGTATGTGCAACAGGCATTCCAGTTAGATGCACCTGTACATTTATGGAGCGATTCAACTGATACTCTTGATTGGATTAAAGGACATCCCACGAGATGGAAGACCTTCATAGCGAATCGAGTGTCTGAAATTCAAACAACGCTTCCTTCAGCACACTGGCATTATGTACCATCAGCGAGTAATCCAGCTGATTGTGCATCGCGAGGTATTCCTGCCAAGAACTTGGCTTCTTTTTCACTTTGGTGGAAAGGACCAGATTGGTTAACGTCATCGTCCATATGGCCAGTCCGACCTCCGTCAAGGAAGAAGAATAAAATGAATATGGAGGAACGAGAGGTGCAAGTCAACACAGCCACCATCATTCCAGTATTGTGGGACCTTCTTCATCCATTTTCTACATTGGAGAAGCTTCTACGAGGTACAGCTTGGATCCTGAGATTCCTGCTATACCGTCGTAATTTATCACATCCGATGAATCCAGTGTTGACACCCTTAGAACTTCATTCTGCAAACCTAGCCTGGATTCGACATGAACAGCGTAATTATTTCGAAGCTGAAATCAAGAACTTGATGTCAGGGAAGATCTCTTCGAAGAATAAATTGGCTCGATTAACACATTATCTTGATTCTAAACAGCTACTAAGAGTCGGAGGTCGCTTGAAAAACTCTATTCTGAATCCAGACGAAAAACACCCTCTCATTCTCGCTGCGGAATCTTCGTTAACGACACTACTTGTCGAGTACCATCACCGACGTTGTCTTCATGGCGGTGTTCAGCTGACCCTCGGAACCTTGAGACAGCAGTACTGGATTCTGAAAGGTAGATCTATCGTCAAAACTTTTATTCATCGATGTTTGCCATGTCTTCGTCAGAGAGCCGCCACCTCTCAGCAACTAATGGGAGATCCTCCAGCAATTCGTTCAAGTCCAAGTAGACCATTTCTACACACTGGTGTGGATTATGCTGGTCCTATTCGCCTTCGTACCACCAAGGGTCGCGGCCATAAATCTTATAAAGGCTATACTGCCGTTTTTGTTTGCTGCTCAACCCGTGCCGTGCACTTGGAAGTAGTGTCCGACTATACGGCAAATGGTTTCCTAGCAGCCTACACTAGGTTTGTGTCTCGTCGTGGAATAAGCAAAACATTGTCCAGTGACCAGGGAACCAACTTCATTGGTGCTGACGCCAATCTTCGAGCCATGTTTACATCAGCCTCAAAACAATCAAAAATCGTCGCTTCAGTGCTTGCTGCTGATGGCACTGAGTGGAGGTTCAATCCACCAGGTGCACCTCATTTTGGAGGACTTTGGGAGGCAGCTGTAAAGTCTTCTAAACACCACATTCGACGAGTCCTCGAGGATAGAACTTTGACCTTCGAGGAAATGAGCACCTTTCTTTCTCAAGTGGAGGCTTGTTTAAATTCTCGTCCTCTGCAAGCCATGTCTGATGACCCTGAAGACCTCAGCGCGCTTACTCCAAGACATTTTTTAATCGGAGAACCTCTTAACAACATACCCGAGCCGAATTTGCTTGAAATGCCTGTCACTCGCTTAACTCGTTGGCAGCTTGTTCAGCAAATGCAGCAGCATTTTTGGCACCGGTGGTCATCTGATTACCTAAAGGAACTGCAACCCCGATCCAAATGGAGATCAACCTGTCCATCGATGGAGATTGATGACCTAGTTCTCATTCGAGATGCGAACCTTCCACCCACCAAATGGGCCTTAGGCCGTATCATCAATCTACATCCAGGATCTGACGGTCATGTGCGTGTAGTAACTCTTCGCACCAAAGGTGGTGTTTTGGAAAGGCCAATAGTGAAGTTGTGTCTCGTGCCAAAGGCAGTGAAGGAAGTGGTGTGATTTTGTTTTTGTTTGCAAGTCGATTTTCTTATTTTTATCATGTTTCAGTTTCTATGGTATGTCATGAATGCATGTATGAGATTATCCTTATTGTTCATTTCGTCCAAATGAAGTGGGCGGAATGTTCGGAATTGACTGATTTATTTGTTCTTAATGTTTTTTATTCCAAACTATGTTTTATCAATCATTATTTATTTAATTGTCTGTTAATCTATTTATTCTCAAACGCTTTAAATTTGATCCTTTTATGAATATTATTTCTTATATTCTAATGTTATAATTACTTTCTCTTCCATATGATTCATTCTATACGCAATGTATTATATATTTCGGCAAGTAGGCTTGCTGACTGTGTGTGAGTGTGTCGTTCTCTCGTCAGTCGTTATCGTACAAGCGAACACGGAAGAGCCTTGATTCTTCTTTTTCGTGAATCAAGACGGGCTAAATAATCATTAATTTACCAGTACTTATTTTTTTGAATAAAGACGGCTCTGAGTGGAGCATTATTATTTGTTTTTTAACTTGTGCATCAACTTATTGTCTCACCTCCTTTTTAATACGATACATGAATGTTATTGAGAATGAATTGCCCAAATTAACTTCACAGTTTTACAAATTTTTTTATATTGTTAAACATTCGTGGACACCAAGATCTAACTTGAGAAAATGCCACGTACTATTGTCTGTCGTCGCCAAAAAGTGAAAGGGTAAACGTCGTCACAATATAATGAAATGTGATGCGTGAACACAATATTTCCTGCTTTATCCCCTGTTAAGATACGACATCTTAAAAGATTATTAGCAAGTTCAAGTATTTGTAATGGCGTTCAGTTGCATAAACCTTCATTGATACTTGGATTTCGTATGAGCATTACAATCATTAGTAATATCTCCATTATCGCAATTTTCCGTACTATCTATACTTATGTACATCCGTTCTGTTGTTTTGTCGAGTAAATGTACAACTCTGCAATTGATTTCTTCAACATCAACCTTACGTGCACACAATACGGCCATCTTAGCTAGATCTTCATATCCACGATTAATAATTGTTTCTTTAAAAATGATTTCTACTATATCGTCAGTTCTAGGAGCTACACATTGTTCTGGAGCTAAAAGATTATTATCATTGTCATTGAAACTACCATTGAAAACAGAAAACAGATAATTAGCAAATTCTGCTTCCCCTGGTAAAGTTCGCATATTTTCAGTTAATGAAAACACGAAAAAATGTTTCCATAATGCATTGAACTTGATAGATGAATTTACCAATTCACTTCGTGTAACACTGACTTTCACAGGTAATAATTGCCTAAAATCTCCTCCTAACAGCATTTTTTCCTGCCAAATGGCAAGCCGTTATTCATGAAATCTCGTGAGTTCTGTCAATCAATTCCAATGCATATATTGGTGCCATTGGAGCCTCAACCCAAATGAAAATCTCGACGATTCGCAAATATTCTGCATCTTTTGATTGATTTCGGATGTTGGATACGGAATCAGAAAATAGAGGAACAGGCATACCGTGTGTTTTTTGCACAGTTTTCCCATGGGGAAGTAATATTGCAGCAATCCCTGTAAATTCCATTGTACAAATATTTTTCTTTTTTATTCGTAACAAATGATACAATGTAGTGTAAATGAATGGCTACAACAATCATTGAATGAATTTTTTTTAGTTACTTTTTCAGCTTGGAAGTTTTGGCATTACAATGTTGACATTAAATATTAATTTGTCCGGAATAGTGTTCTGTTACAGCTGGAGTTGCAATATTGTCATAAAGATTTTGAGGATAAACAGATGGTTGACAGTTTTACATTCTTATTTGAATTAGAGGCAATCATTTGTTCATTTTCTAAGGACTAAACTGTTACATTGTCATTTGCTTGTACTCTCGTCCTTTGGATTTTGCTGTGATTCTCTTTGTTACGAATGTCCTTCTGACGAAGACAATATGCTCTTTGCTTAGCAGCATTTTTCCCTTCGTTTTTTAGTAATGATTCTTCTCCTGTGATATTGTTCTGCTGAACTTGAAGAGATTCACAAATCTGTGTAATTTCTGTAACTGGAGTACTTGTTGATTCTGCTGGCTATTCCTTGATTCCTGAATAGGTATTAGCAGGTTTTTCTGTACAAATATGCAATTTGGCCTAGGAAAAAGGAACATGAAAGTAATTTTCATAGGAATCCCAGATATCATCCAGTCCTTTCTAAGCATAAAATTACACATGGTCATGATTTTAATTGGAATGATGTTAAAGTTCTTTATCATGAGAAAAATCAGAAAAAGAGAGAATTTATGGAGATGTTATTTATAAAGAGAGAGGGAAACAAAGCTATTAATTTAAAAAGGGATCTCTCAAGATATAACAAAGTATGGGATAGATTAATTAATTGGTTATAATAATTTTCTTTGATTAGCTAACAGAAAGATTTTTTCTTTATAAAGCAATCAATTTCTCAATCAAAAATTTTGATGACATTGAACTTAATCAAATGTGGTATTAATACAGTTGTATATATTTTCTTTACAGGTTTATTCATTTTCATACTTTCAGTTATTCCTTATAAACTAGTAGTCTTGCGCGCGCCAAGGCGCGCACCTATTAATTTTTTTTAAGAAAACAGAATAAACGCAATACTTATATTTTCTATGTTTTTTATATGTAATTAATATTACAAAATATCCGTGTAAAATAATTAGGAGACACCACAGCATGAGGTCAGTAGCCTCTAATAAGAAGCTCCGTTTATTTTTTTTCTCTGTTAAATGAGTACTAAATTTGGAAGAATTTATGCGAATTAAAAAAAATCCAGAAAATTCTACAGATTTCGAAAGAATTTATACGAAATCAGAGTGAATTCGAAATGAAATCTTGTGAAATTCTAATAAATTTGTCGATACTTCTTAAAATCCTTGACATTTATTCAAAAACCTTGAGAGCTTTTAAAATCCTTCAAAAACAGAGAAATCCTCAGAAATTTTATAAAATCCCTTGTGATCTTTTAAAATATTATGAAATAATAAATTAATAAACAAAATTCATATTATTTCAAAATTTTAGTTATAAATTATTTTTTAATATTTTTAAACATTGCAAATACTCTGAAAGCTCTTGAAATTCCTTGTAACGTCGTAAAGTTCTTGAAAATCCCTTGCAATTTTTAAAAATACCCTTAGATATTTCAAACCCATTAAAGTCTTCTGAAATGTCTTGAAATATATTGAAGCTCTGAGAAATTCCTTTGGCTTTTAAAAATACCTCAAATATTTCAAATTCATTGAATTAATTGAAAATTCCTTGGAATCTTATAAGATATTCTAAAATATTTTGAATTCTTTGAAAGCTCTTAAAATCACTTGAAATTTTTTTAAATATCCCTAGATATTTCAAATTCTTTAAAATCTTTTGAAATGCCTTAAAATTTATTGAAGCTCTTAGAAATTCCTTTCGTTCTTGAAAATACCTAAAATATTTCAAATTCTTTGAATTAATGGAAAAATCCTTGGAATCTTGTAAGCTATCCTAAAATCTTTCAAATTCTTTGAAATCTTTGATAATGCCTTGAAATATTTGAAAATCTTTTTGAAATCATACGAAATCCATGGATTATTGTGAATAAATTCTTAGAAATCTATTGAAATATTTTAATATCCCTTGAAATTACATTAAATCTGATGATATTACCTGAAATCCTGGAAAATTTATCAAAATACCTTGTGAGCTTTCAAAATCCCTTAAAATCATTGAAATCCTCAGAAATCTTAAAAAATCACTTGGAATTTGTCGAGATATCATAATAAGCTCTACAAAATCGTGCCATATTTTCCAAAATTCTAGACAACTTTTTACTACCCCATCCAAATTTGTCAAATACCTTCAAATCAATTAAATCCTGGAAATTCCTAGATATTTTTTTAATATTTTTAAAGTGTCGTTTTAACCTTCCGGTGGGCGCGTGGCAGCACTCAGTGCTGCTTTGCCATTGTCTGCCCGTGTGTGTTTTAAAGGCGCGCCCACATATTTAGAATCGTGTTTTTTAATTTGATATCGAAATGAAATCTACTTTCTCCTGAATAATTTCATGCGAAAAGAGCATGAAATAAATTCACAAATCTAAATTAGATTTCCAAACTATACCTCTCATTCGGCTCATTAGCGACAAATAAATAACAAAGGAAAAAGAGGAAGAATTGAATCACTTCATATTACTGAAATATTTTTTAAATATCCTCAGATATTTCATCATCTTAAAAATCTTTTGGAATGCCTTAAAATTTCTAAATCTCTTGAAAGTGCTCCGAAATCTTCTAAAATACCCTGACTTATTTTTAATCATTTCAAATCCTATCAGGTTACCGAAATCAATTGAACATGCCTTGGAATATTTAATATACCCTAAAACCTGGCGTAGGTCTTAAAAAATCGATCTATATTTTCGAAATATTAGGAAACTCTTTAATACAATACCCCATGCAAACTTTTTCAAATCTCTTGAAAATGCTTGACATTTTTTTTAAATACTCTAAAATATTTCAAATCCTCTGAAACCAATTAAATATTCCTCATACTCTTTTGAAATATTCTTAAAGTTTTCAAATCCTTTGAAATTTTTTGAAATCAATGGAAACATTTCAAAGCTCTTGAAAATGCCTTAGAATCTTTTAAAATACCATAAAATAATTTAAATCCTATGAGTGACATTAAATTTCTGCAATTAATTAAAAAGTTCTTATTATCTCTCAAAATACCCTAAGATATTTAAAGTAATTCAAAATAGTTTGGAATTACTTAAATTTTTGTAAGCTTTTCAAAATGCCTTTCAATTTTTAAAAACACCGTAAAATCTTTCCAATCCTTTGAAATTCTTTCAAATTATTGAAATGAAGAAAAAATCCTTCGATTCCTTAAAAATCACTTGAAACTTTTTTAAGCTTTCGAAAATGTCATTACATCTTTTAAAATACTCTGAAACTTCTCAAATCCTTTACAATATTTTGAAATTCCTTGAAAATATTGGAATCTCTTGGAAATGCCTTGGAGCCTTTTCAAATCCCTTAAATATTTATTTGAAATATTTTAATATTACTTGAAAGTTAAAACTTTTTGAAGCTTCCGAAAATGCCTTGGAATCTTCTAAAATACTCAAAAATATTTCAAATCCTCTGAAATCAATTAAATTAGTGAAATCAATTGAAAATTCCATGGATTCTTGAAATTTTTTAATTTCTTTAAATCAAATTAAGATTTTAAAAACAGCCTATAATATTTCATATATTTTAAAATTTCTTCAAATTATGCAAATAAAAAAATTCACTGGAGTCATGAGAAATTCCCCAAAATATTTCAAGACATTTAAAAACTTTAAAAATCATTTAAAACATTTTAAAGCTTTCGAAAATGCCTTGAAACCTTTTAAATTAATCTAGAATATTTCAAATCCTCTGAAATTAATTAAATTACTTAAATCAAATGAAAAATTCTTGAAATCTTAAACAAAACTCTAAAAGTTTTCAAATCCTTCCAAATCTTTTGAAATTCATTGGAATTATTTAAATATCTTGAAAATACCTTAGATTCTTCCAAACCACCTTATAATATTTCCAATCGTTTGAAATTTCTTCAAATTATTGAAATAAATACAAAATTCCTTCCAATATTTAAAATTTCTCTAAAATATTTCAAGTTCTTTGCAATCTTTAAAATCACTTAAAACTTTTCAAAGCTTCCAAAAATGACTCAGAATCTTTTAAATTCATCTGATATCAGTTAGTTTTCTGAATAAAATTGAAAATTCTTAGAATCTTTTAAAATTCCTTGGAATCTTCTGAAATTCTTTCAAATATTTTCCTACAATATATATATATCAATTTGAAATCCTATTAAATTAGTGGAATGAATTAAAAACTCCTTCAAATCTTCTATAATAACTCAAAATATTTCTAATTCTTTGAAATCTTATTAAATTCCTTGCCATTGTTTAAAGCTCCTGAAAATTCCTTGGATTTAAAAAAATGCCCTATAGTCTTTAAACTTCTTTGAAATTACTTCAGTTTTTGTCAAATGTCGACGTTTTGAGACCCCCTGATCCCAAAAAACAGGTTTTTACGAATGTGTCTGTCTGTCTGTATGTGGGTATGTGGGTATGTAGATTTTTAGTTTGTTAGCACGATAATTTTCGAAAGAATTGTCAGATTGGATTGGGCTTTGGTATACTCTTTAAGTGTCCCAAAATAAAGGTCAAGTTCGTTAGCCAGAAATTTTGGATACAAATTCAAAATGTGAGCACATTTTGAAAATTTTTGAGAACACTTTTTTTCAATATTTAAAAATGCTGTAGACGGATATTAATAGTACTCAAAAAGGCGAACAAAATATTCTAATGACTTTTTTTGATAGAAAAAAAATTACCGAAGTTATAGCATTTACAAAATTCCAAAAAACAAATGAAAATTAACATTTTAAGCCAAAAAAACTCACGATATGAAAAAAAGTCAAGAGGTGAAAATCGTTGCTTTTTGAACACCCTACAATATTGTCATAACAACTTTTTGAATTTTACAAAAAATTAAAAATTCTAACTTTGATGGCACAAAAAAATAATGAAAAATAAATAATTAAATTTTGCGGTCAAACTAAGCAAGATATGGAAAATGGCGACAAAACAAAAATTGTGCATATAAAAAAGATCTACAAATTTGTTATTCATCACTTTTTGATAGGATGCGTAATTCTTGTTTTATTCGTAAAAAATAGCATTAAAAGTAGAAAAATTAAATCTTTGGAAAAACGACGCAAGGTACGTAAAAAGATGAATAGAAACAAATTATGCATTCAAAAAAGATCTACAAATTTATTAGCAATCACTTTTAGATAAAATGTGCAGTTTTTGTTTTAATCTTAGAAAATAAAATAAAAAATGAAAGAATTAAATTTTTGGACAAACGACACACGCTATGAAAAAAAATAATAGACAAAAGTTGCTTACACAAAAAAGAGCTATACAAATTTGTCATAAATAATTTTTTAAAAGAAGCGTAGTTTATGTTTTAATCGTAAAAAATCGCAATAAAAATAAAAAATTAAATCTTTGGAAAAACCGTACAAAAGACGAAAAAAAATTAATATACAAAAGTTGTTCAACCAAAAATGATCTACAAATTTTGTATAAACTTTTCTTATAAACATTTTCTTAGAACCAGTTTAAGCTAGGATGCGTATTTTTGGTTTGGTTTATTAAAAAAAATTTTTGTATAGGATGAGCACATTTTTCAATTGAACCGCTGGCGATCAAAAGGGGATACGCCCGAAACGCCGTCGTTTTAGTTGGCCCCTGGGTCATATTTTTTTTCAGGTCAAATTTTAATTTTTTAATAACATATCCCAATAGCAAATATTAATGCGCATATTTTTAGTCCTGTAAATAAATGTGATAACTACATTAGTTTTCGAAATAATCAAGAAAATGTTACTTTTTCTGCAATCGCAAAATACGAATTTTTTGTGTTCAACTCGCCACAAGTTCTACAATAATAGGAATTTCGTAGTAAAAATGGCAGAAAATATGCACCATCATATAACGAAACCAATGGTATTCATAGAATTCCAATGAATATGTCACTAAAAATTTACAACGATTTTTATTCTTCTTATGGCGTAAATTATATATTGAAAGATTCAAACGCTTCGGAAGTCGAACGAATTTTCAGAAAATTAAAATTAACGATCACCTAAACTTTTGTTAGGATTCAAGTTAGTTTTTAGGAAAATAATAGGCAATTATGTTTAATAGTTTTAAAATCACAATTGATTTAAGATGTCAGCACCGTCCCGTACGCGTGCTAGCTCGTCCTGCATTATCAACGTCTGTATAACAGCGGGCGATTGGGAGGTGATGCCGATCACGAAAATAATAATGAAGACATTATCATTTACATTAGTTTACTATTTTTTAATAACAAATTATAAAAATTAAAACTTATATAATGTTTATATAATAACTTGTACGATTTCTTTATAACTAATAACAACATATCATAAGTTTTGTAAACTTTTTGATTAAAAGAAACGTCTATTCATTGAATGCCCTCCATTAATTTTGTGAGAATTTGATATTTATAACTTTTTATATTTTCAATAGTAGAATACAATGTAAAATATTATATTAGACTATTTGAACTAATTTTCAAATACAAGATTTTTTAGAACATTTTTTCTTATTCTTCAACCAATTTTCTTCACATCTATTTCTTTTCCTGCCTCGACCCATATTTAGGTTCTTTTTATTTTATGTAAACTTAAGCTATCCTAAACAGAATATTATATGTTAACACTATTCTACAATAATGCTTCTGTGCATTATGTTCCTTAGGAGAGAATCAAAATAAACATATGCTTTTTTGTTTTGGTGTCCAGCTTGATCTTCCAATCGTCCGCTGTTATATAGACGTTGATATTGCAGGACGAACTAGCACGCGCACGGGACAGCGCTGAGATCTTAAATCAATTGTGACTTTCAAACTGTAAAACATAATTGCCTGATATTTTCTAAAAAATTTCCTTGAATCCTAACAAAAGTTTAGGTGACCGTTAATTTTAATTTTCTGAAAATTCGTTCGACTCCCGAAGCGTTTGAAACTTTCAATATCTAATTTATGCCATGAGGAGAATGAAAATCGTTGTAAATTTTTAGTGACAATTCATTGGAATTCTATGAATACCATTAGTTTCGTTATATGATGGTGCATATTTTCTGAAATTTTTATTACGAAATTCCTGTTATTGTAGAACTTGTGGCGAGTTGAACACAAAAAATTCGTATTTTGCGATTGCAGAAAAAGTAACATTTTCTTGATTATTTCGAAAACTAATGAAGTTATCACATTTATTCATAAGACTAAAAATATGCGAAATAAAATTTTCTATGGGGATACTTCATTAAAAAATTTAAACTTGACCTGAAAAAAATATGACCCACGGGCCAACTAAAACGATGGCGTATCGGGCGTATCCCCCTTTGATCGCCAGCGGTTCAATTATAAAAACAAGACAATGAAAATACGTATGTTTCAATACCAATGCATATTATGAATTCTAATAATATAAATTTATTGAAATGATACATTGTTCAAGGTAGTTGAGAATAAAATGTAATGCAAAATAAGAAAAAATATTGAAGTAATCATGAGAAATAAAATTTGTGCTTTATATTGCAACATATGAATAAGGAATCCCAGGAATTTTATATCAAAGTGTTGAATATAATGTAGAAAGGTTCGCAC
Organism: Andricus coriarius; assembly: GCA_932066315.1. Lineage (NCBI taxonomy): Eukaryota > Metazoa > Arthropoda > Insecta > Hymenoptera > Cynipidae > Andricus > Andricus coriarius. The sequence goes on from CAKNWT010315459.1 coordinate 24,247, forward strand.
TTCGGACTAAATCGTGTGCGAAGCACGAGATACGTGATAAGAATGTGTTCGTTAAAGCCGAAGGAGCTTTAACAAAAGAGAATTCACAATTACCAAATTACAGTTGTCGATGCTGTGACCTTTAATTTGAAAAGGTTTCTGCACAAATGTGTGGAAATACATTATCGAGCGCGAAGCGCGAGAACTAACAGTCGCGCGCCGTAGGCGCGCTCAAAAATGCGAGCGAAGCGAGCCGCGCGCGATGAGAATGTGCCTGCGCAGCGGGCAGATTTTTTTTAAATAGGAGTGTCCCTTAAGAGCGTAAACTGCTTAATTTGAACATCTATTTAAATTATAAAATGTTTGATCTGTAGAAATACACAGATCTCGAACATAGTTATATTCAAAACGAAAAAAATAATTATTCGAATATGTCACTATAAGGAAATGGAGATTTTAATCCTATAGGTAAAGTAGAACCGAAACGTACACGAGTTTTACAAACTCTGTCTCTATTTGACACAGTGACACGCCAACTTTATTTCTTTCACCATTCATTCATATTGTATACACACGCGGATCACATTACTAAATACGAAGAAACACATTGTCGTATTATCGAACTCGAACTACAATTCGATTCGATTACTATTTCCAACAGTGATCCCGAAAGACATGCACATGCTTCGACTGATTGGCACTCATTGGCTCTAGTTCACGTACGTATTTAAAATTTAAATGCAGACGCGCACTGTACTCAATGAACGTCACTATAATCCAAGCAAGCGCATATCAAGGCAGCTCTGTTCGGATCAATGACTTCAACCAACTTCAACTGAAGATCTAAAAATCGTGACACGTTCCATCACTTGCTAACGCATTGATGCCTCGTGTGACAAGCATATAGCAGGCGAAAATGGTTAATAGTGACAT
>CAKNWT010315462.1:668-13456 GCA_932066315.1 Andricus coriarius
TAAAAAATTTACTTAGTAATTCACCGAAAAATATTTGTAGGTAAACCCTCGAAATTTATCTTGGTTGTAGCTACAAATGTTGTCAGAAAGGAACCGTCAATAGTTTCGTTGGTGAGCGATCATACATTTCGTGTCACAAACGGAGGCATTTTTCAAAAATCTTTCACCCGAAGGCGTGATTTTAGTGTGAGGGGTAATGAAGGTAATATACATACGTACCTAGGCGCTATTTAAAAAGTTATGTGAACTTATATTCTCATTTTCCATTTTGTATCTTCATTGGTCAATTATTATATGTTATTATAATTAAAATAAAGTTTCAGTCAGTGATAAGTATGTTACTTTTTAAAAGGAACCAGTTATGTTTAAAGTTACGCCACGAAGACAGTAACTTGTTATCTTTATCGTTCGCGATTCAATATTTGACTTTTTCTTATTCAACTTTTTTGGTTAGCTTTTTTCACAGATGAATCTTTGTATGAGTATATTGACGCTACAGAGGGTAAAGGTAGCATAAAAGAAAAATGAAAAATTACCTCCAAGTGTAACAAATTATCAGCGCAACATTTCTCGTGATTAATAATCCAATTCCGTATTAGCTTTCCAAATTTTAATTATAGGTTCTAATTTCCGTCCACGGACGCGACACTCAAATATTTTCAAATAAAAATGAGATCCGATAGATCATTTTTTTTCACATAATTAAATATTTTTTCAATACCATTCATAATAAACTTAAGCTGATATAGGGTAAATGTCAGACAACGATTCTGAGGTCGAACACCAATTTTGGAAGGCCATATATAAAAAAGTATTAAAGTTTGCAAATTGTCAAAAGTGGGTTAGAAAAAAATGTCAATCTCTTTTATATGACTGTAATTTTATAAATTATAACAATTTGGTCAAGATAAAATCAATATTCGTTATTTTAAATTCTTATTTACTAATTATTTATTTATTCAGGCCATTTCTTATTTCTGAACAATGTTAAAAAGAGACATAGTAACTAGAGTACTTTCCTAGAATTTTCATTTAACACATCAGATTTCTCTAAACCTACGACTGAGTCTTCTGCTTAGCCTCGTCTACTTGCTAGGTCCAGGTCTCTTCCTGCCAAGATGCCTCATGTCAGATCTCCTCCTGGCAGGAGGAGACCTGACAAGTCAAGTCTTTTCGTACGTTCCAAGCACAGTATAAATTGTATTAACAACATCTGATGGTGAATTATTTGCAAAACTGGGGAATAGTGGTGTTCTTAGTGGAATAATTTTTATATAGTACCCGTACAGGAAGTCCCCGAGTAAAAATAAACATAACAAGTGAAGCTGTTACGCTATCTTTTATAGTATAACCGGAAAATGGATTTTTTTATTTTTAATAACATGCAGAACTTCAGTCATACTGTCGAGTAGCAGTTGTTATACTGACTTGTTATCGAAACCCATATACAGAAATTATTGTTTAAACAAAACAAAACAAAATCAATAAAAAACGAATTCCCAATCAAATAGTTCAATTTTAATCAAAAAGATCAATTTGAAAATAAATTGATGAATCTTGAAGAAGAATAGTTCAATCTTACGTTAAGCAAATTAATTTTCAAACAAAAAAGAATTTTCAACAAAGGAGTGCAAATTTCAACCAAGTTTTTAGGTTTAAAACTAAAAGAGTTAATTCCTTCAAAATCAAAATTAATAAATTTCGAGTGAGAAAAATTACAGTTTAAGCTATACCTAGAAGACTCATGCTCATTTCTAAAAAAAAAACATCAAAATCCGTCATGATAATAATACTGCCGGGATTTTTGTCCAAAAAGAGGAAAAAATTTTCCTATTGTGTGATAATGTTAAGTAACTAGTTATATAAACTGTCAAATTAATTTTAACGAAATTATTAAATAATTTTTTCCCTTGAGACTGGCTTAAGAAATACAAATATCATCTCTCAATATAAGAGATAATCTTAAAAAGATAAATCTAAAGCCCATATAAACCACGAAATAAGAATTTTTTACTCTAGTGAAGCAAAAGAATATACATTATTCACACTGTTCACTACAGTTTTTTCTCTAATTGGAAAATATGAAAATCGTTCATACTCTGGTTTTATACGTGCTGCCTAATTTTATTGGTAAGCAAAATAATATAATTAGAGATTGCTATAATTACCAATTAAATTATAGTTATGTTTAACAAAAGTTTTTTCAATAATTGAATTATAAATGCTGACAAAATTTTTATTACATACGAAATGTTAATTGTTCAAACTGGAAAAGAAAAGGGCGAAACCTTTCGCATCCTACACCTTTTTGGCTAAAATATTACTAATAATTGCTATTTTTGGCCAATTCCTAATTTATTTCCGAGTCGAATCTAAATATCTTTTCTGTTCAACCTATCGCCAAATCTATTAAATTAATCCTAAATATTTTTAAATTCACAAAATCGAGAGTATATTATACTCTTGGAATCTGGACCAAGGACACGAATAAATATTACGTAATTTCTAAGTATTCATCAAAAATGTTACCGGTTGATTAGCAATTGCTGCGAATATAAAAAGATAAGATTCGTCGCCTTATCGTTATTCGTTTGTTACAATACAATATAATTATAATTCATTTGCCTAATGTTTGCAAATAATTATATTGTTTAGCCTATATTCTAGCTTTTTTTAATCCTGAATCCTTGCATAAGTAAATTGACCCAACCCAATACTTGATTTTCTTTCAGAATTTCATTTTGATTTTCAAATTCCCGTCTGAGGATGGTAAAACTTTTCTTGATATGATTGATTTTCAGTGTACCCTTCTAAAGTTTTCCCACAAAGGGATTCATCATATTCCAATATAAGAGTACATTCTTCAAAAAAACATTACCCTACTATTTCTTCTTGCAGAATTAAGCTTACAATCTGGTAGCGATTGGCCTGATACTCGCCGCTTGGGTCGTTTGCAAACTTCTTCTCTTCGCATACCTCAGTCTCTTACCCAGCAGGAGCCTTCAATACGTGCCAGGTCCAGGTCTCCTCATGCCGGGTCTCCCCCTGCCAGGTCTCCACCTGCCAGGCCTCATTCTGATCTGATACTTGGATATGGACTTGGACAAATTGGACTTATTCGGCTGATTCCCTTAAGAAATCCGTACAAGCGATTTGAATTTCGAAGATACACATTTGATCCCACTTTACGACTTATACGGCTATTAAAAGGAGGTTTCTATGCGCACCTTTCAACCCGAGAAAAAATTGTATTAACAACATCTAATGGCGATGCTTTTGCAATATTGGAAACCGGTAATTTTCTTAGTGGAATATATAGACCAATTAGTAGAAAGCCCCGGGTGAAAATAAACATAGGAAGTGGCGTGGTTACTGACTTGACCCAAGACGAAATTAAGGAATGTCCAGTAGGCTCCCACCGCCTAGTAGACATTAATTTTAATATTGTAGTTGCAAGACAGGATTCTCTACAGCTAAACCAATAACTAAAAAAAATTTTACTTTTAGTTATTGTAAAAGTGGTATCTGATAAATAAGAAGATTTATGCTAATTTTATTTAATCGTAATTTTTGTATTAAAGAGTTTTTTTAGACATTTTCCTAAGATGATATTAGATCAGCGCTTCCACCTTATGTGGGATAATTTCTATAATCTTCCCATGATAAGAAAAGAGTTTTCGAGTTCAAGGTCATCAGGAAGGTTAGGGGCGTCGGGTTGCGTCGCGTCGTATGTACAAGAATAAGCGGCGATCTATCTATCGGCGTTCGGTGGTAGACCACATGGTGAATTAAGGGTCAGTCAATTACCAATTTGACCTCGGCTGACCCGGCTGTGTACACAGAGCTGGTTGCGTGATGCTTGATTCAATTAACCCTACGACATACACACGTCAGAATGCAAGCACATTATTTTGCTTGCGTGTACATTTATGTGAGCAGCACTGCGTTCTGGAATTGAGACTCGCGTCGTCAAAATGATGACCAATTCCTCAAGTTTAGATCTTTCTCTCTCCATATTCTTCCAAGAAAAGTGCGTAGGTAGACCTGATACGATGTCATGAGGAAACTAGACCCTAAGTAATGATCATTACTATACTCGTAAGAGAGTAGCATCTGCACTCTACTGAAGGTTTTGAGCAATTATGTGGTAGCTGAATTCAAGGAAGACGAATTCATCATCTCATTAGAGTCTACGTGATCAAGAGGATATGAGCAAGACGATTCCTAATTTCTTATATGAGAAAACTTGTTTGTTTTTAGATGGGGTTTATAACAAAATAGGTGATTAAGGCCTGAAGAGTTCCAAATTTTGGACTACACACCTTTTTCTGCTGACCCTCGTCCCTGCACTTACAAGAAACCAAAAAAAAAGTTTTTCAATTGTATCGATAACAGGATTGATGTAGGCCAGATTGCTCTTAAATCCGGGTAATTAAGAAGATTTTTCAAAAAAGAAGGTGACTAAATTATTAGAAATAAAATTAGTATGAGTAAATCCAAAGAGATCAATTTAAAGCTAAATGATGAATCTTCAACCTCAAAAATAAATGTTTAACACAATATTTAAACTTCCAACTAAGTGTCTGCATCCTTATACCAATTAGATTAGTTTTCAACCATTTTTAACCAAAAACAAAATAGTCAGATTTTAAGTAAAAAAAAAAATTTTAATGACAAAAAATGAAGTTTCAACACATAAAAAACAGTTAAATTTTTCACCAAAGAGATGAGTTTTCAACTAAACGGATGAATCTCAAACCAAAAAAAGTATTTTTCAACAAAGTAGTTCAACTTTCAACTAACAAGTTGAATTTTTAACCAAACAGGTTAATTTTCAACCAAAGAGTTGAATTTCGAACCAAGAAGATAAATTTTCAGCAAAAAAAAACTATTTTTTAAACAACAACAAAAAAACGAATTTTTGACAAAAAAGTTTAATTTTCCACCAAAGCGATGAATTTTTAACTAAAATAATTAATCTTCAACCGAAAAAAAATATTTTTCAAGAAGGTTCGACTTTGAAACATATTCTTCAATTTTTGACCAAAAGGATTAATTTTCAACCAAACAGTTGAATTTTCGACTAAAAAATATTTTTTTTAAATTAAATATGGAATAGTTACATTTTAGGTTAAAAAATTAATTTTTAACAACAAAAATGACAATTTACAACAAAATGGTTATATTTTTAACTGAAGAGACAAATTTTCAACTAAAACGATGAATCTTCCATCACAAAAGCGAATTTTTAAGAAAATTGTTCAACTTTAAGCCAAGTAGTTCAATCCTTAAACCAAACAAATTAATTTTCAAATAAGAAGATAAATTTTCAAACAAAAGCGAATTTTTAAGAAAATTGTTCAACTTTAAGCCAAGTAGTTCAATCCTTAAACCAAACTAATTAATTTTCAACCAAATAGTTGAAGTATTTAACTAAGAATATGAACCATCAAATAAAAAAGAAAATTTTTAATTTTCAGTAGAAAATACTAATTCTTTAACAGAAAGACGAATTTTCAACTAGAAAAGAAAATTTTTCACCGAAAAATACAATAGTTACATTTTCTGTAAAAAAAAATTACTTTTTAAACAAGGAACAAATTTTTAGCAACATTTTTCAACTTTAAATCAAAGATAATAAATTTTCGGCTATAATGATATTTCTTCAAACAAAAAAATGTGTTTTTTACATACTGTTCCAACTTTTAAGAATGCGGTTGTATCGTGAATCAAAACAGATTCATTTTCCACACAGAAGATTTTTTTTATATTTAAAAATATGAATTTTCAACCATAAAGTTGAATTTTCAGCCCAAAAACATAACTTTGTAATGTAAAATGGACTAGTTAAATTTTTAGTTAAAAATTCAATTTTTTACCTAAAAAATATAAAATTTCAACACAATGTTTAATTTTTAATCAAATTTATGAATTTTTGGGTAAAATGATTCTTTAACCTTAAAAATGTATTTTTAACATATTTTCTTAACTTACAACAAAATAGTTTAATCGTGCACCAAAACAAACTTATTTTTCAGACAGAAGATAACCTTTTCACCAAAAAAGACGAATTCGTAAAAGAAAAAAAATGTCAAGAAAAAGTAGAATGGTCAAATTTTAACGTTGAAAAAAATTCAACCGAGGAGACTAATTTTCTACCAAATAAGTCGAATTTTTAACAAAAGGTATAAATTTTTCACCAAATGGTAAAATTTTTACAACAAAAAAACATATTTTCAACAAATTTGTTTATATTCCAAACCAGAAGATAAATTTGCTACCAAAAGTAACGAATTTTCAACTAAAATAGACAAATTTTTATCCAGAAATTTAGCCCAAAAAACTAAATTTTTACAAAAGAGTTGAGTTTTAAACCAAGAAAGATTTTTCATTTCAGATAAAAAAAAAATTTCAATCAAATTATCGATTTTCGAAGCCAAACGACGAATTTTCAACTCGAAAATATGTATGTAAAAAAAAAGTTAATTTTCAACCAAATAGTTGAATTCCCAACGAAGTAGCTTAATTTTTAAGCCAAAAAAAAATTTTTTAACATAATTTAAGTATTATCCTAAAATGTGAATTCTTATCCAAAAATATAATAGTAGACTTTTCATCCAAAAAGGAAAGAACTTTCAACCAAAAAATAGTTTAGATCTCCTTATTGGGTTCTATTAATTCAGTTCTCATTTAATATAGTTGGAGACTATGAAAAAGGATATTATGCATTTCAATTGGAAACGGTTCAGGCAGCCCTGACTGCTTTGTTTCGAGGCTACTAATTTATTAACAAGGCCAGTGCCAGGCAACTCCCTAAACTGTGATTATATGGGACTTAGAGTGTATTTCAGATAAACCATAAAGTTCATTTTTAATACTTCCCAAATATCGCAAACAGTTTATACCTGAAGTTCAAAAAATCCATGGATAACATACAACACCTAACTTTTGTTATACGTTTCTGTTTCCATTGATCAGGGTGGTAATTTGACCTGTGAATCTGGGAAACCCGGAAATGACCATGAATCGCCAAACTGATGATTAAACTTTCTTTATGAGGTATCCTGCAATAAGTATTATAAATGATATAAGTAATTGTCCGGAACTCTGAAAGTCATCGTCGCGTCGCTTGAAAGGTTTTTATAATAACTCAGTGATGTGATTCACCATACCATGCACCGAATTGAATTAATTGAAGATGAAAGAATCGTTGGTACAATAAGGCAAGGGACGATGTGACGCGACGAATGTATTGCGTAATGCAGAGATTCTTTGGGTTCTGGACCCCTTCGCGCGTTAACGCATAGCAAACTCGACTTTTATTGCATCAACGCATTTGATAAGAGCGAGGTCACCCGGTGACCAGTCAACAGATGCAGTCAATTGGGCGGTCTAATACGTATACTATTCCGTCGTTGCGTTGCCTTGCGTTGGAAGACGAAAGAGCCAGCTCCCTAGGGCCAGAAAGAAACAGAGAGAATGCTAGCACACGACAACAACACAGCTCTGTACTTAAACAGCTTATACATCAGCTATCCTGAAGTGTATTTAATGTAATCTTCAAAGGGGTACGTGTTTCTCGTCTTTCTCGAACCGACACAAGCAAAGCAGGGGACTAGTTGTCTTTCTTCGTTCCGCACCTTATAGCTGACTGAACTCTCTCTCTCTTTTTCATGACACCCTTCAACTCCCTCAGAGCACTGATTTAATCTACTCTCCGCGGCTTTTATTTCACATGATAGAAACTTGCGCCAATTTTACAACTCATCTACGCCTTACCCCAGCTGTCTGAAAGGCGCAGAGAAGCTTGTACTTGAATCTTATGCAGAGGAGTACAAGTTAAACGAGTTTCATAAAGATTTATTAAATAATATAAGTTTACCATCCTTCAGCTTGCCAGAAACGTTCCACATCCACACATTCCACATACCACATCCTACATCTAGCATCACGCATCTTACATCTTACATCACTCACGCCACATACCAAATCCTACATCACACATCGTACAACTCTCTTCCCAAACCCCAGATATCGCTTCGCACATCCCACATGATGAATCCAATATTCCTCATCCCAGATCCTACACCTCATGTTCCATATTTAATGTCTCACCTCCCACATCCTACATTCCACAATCCAAATTTCACGTCCCACATACCACATTTCACATATCACGACCCACATTGCACCTTCTCAATCACGCTTCCCGTATCATGTATCAAATATTCCACATCTCCCTTTCTACATTCTAAATTTTACGTCACATACGCCACATCGGACATCCCAGATTCCTCATCTTATGTCTCACATCGAACATCTCACTTGACGTATTTCACTATCCACAAGACATCCCACATCAAACATTTCACTTGCCACTTGCCACTTTCCACATCAAACATTTCACTTGCTACTTGCGACTTTCCACATCACACATTTCTGATCCTACACCTCATATCGTGCATCACGCTTCCCGCATATCACATACTACATCCCCTATCCTACATAACGCATCATACATCTTACATCGCACTTGTCACATACCGAATCCGCTATGCCCCCAATCCACATTTCGCATCACGTATCATGTATCCAACATCCCACATCCTACATCTCACATTCCAAATTTCACGTCCCACATCCCTTATTCCACATCTCACGCCTCACATTGCACCTTCCGGATGAAGCTTCCCGTATCCTGTAGGAAATATTCCACATCTTCCTTTCCGCATTCTACATTTAACGTCACAAATTCCACATCTGATGTCCTAAATTCCAGGTTTCACACCTCTCATTCTACATCTCACTTCACACACCCTACAACCTACGATTTACACCTCAAATTCAACATTTCGCTTACCACTTCCTACATCACACATTCCTTATGTCTCACATCTTACATCACGCATCCCGCATACCACATCTGATATACTACATCCCACATGTAACATCCCACCTGACACATCTCACGGCGAATATTATACATTTAAAATCACACATTCAACTTCTTGTATCCCACATCTGACACACCGCATCAGGTGTACCATCTCTTACATCGCACGCCACATACCACAGTTCGCATCTCTCGTCCGAAATTCCACATCCCACCTTACATATTCCACATCGAACATCTCACACCTCACTCCCCACTACCGAAATCCAACATCTCACTTTCCACATCCCACATCCTGCATTACGCATTACACATCTTACATCTCACGCATCTTATATCCCGCATTCCACATTTTACATCTGACGTACCACATTCATCATTTCACGTCTCACATCCCACATTCCACACTTAACGCCCCACATCATCATGCTTCCCACACCGAACATCTTATTTGCCACATCCCACATTTAAAATTCTACATCACATATTGTACAACCCTCTTCCCAAAACCCAGATATCACTTCGCACATCCCACATGACGCATCCAATATTCCACATCCCACATCCTCCATCTCATGTTCAATGTTTAACGTCTCACATCTTACATACAGCATTTCACATCTAACGTTAACATTTCACATTCTATATCACGCATCCCGCATTGTACATTCCACATCATGCGCATCACATTCCATATCATACATCCGAAATGTTGCATTTTACGTCCCACACCCCACATCTGAAATCCCACTTTCCGAAGTCCGACTTTTCGCTACCCAAATCTAACTCATTACTGGAAACGTCACACATCCCACTTTCCACAACCCACATCACACATCTTATTTGCTACTTTTAAATCACATGTTCTACATCTCACATCCCAAATTTCACATCGTACATCCCACATCATGCATCCCACATATACCGTTTCACATCCCAAATTCAAAATCTTACATCCTCCATTCAATATTTTACGTCCCACACCCTAAATCCGACATCCCACAGCACACATATCAGAACCCACACCCCTCAAACCTTATCCCACGTCCCATACATCGCATCTCACATAAAATATCCCACATTCCACATCTTACGTAGCACATTCCATATATCACGTTCCACACCCTAAATCTGAAATCCGACATTCAAACGTCTTACGTCTCACATCCCACCGCACACATCCCACATCCCACCGCACACATCCCACATCCCACCGCACACATCCCACGACCCACACCCCTTATACCTCATCTGACATCCCACATCTTTTATCCCACGTTCCACATCTCACGTCCCGCTCCCTAAATCCGACATTCAAGATATCACGTCTCACATCCCACGTTATACATTCCACAACCCACACCCCTTGTACCTCATCCGACATCTCACACATCGAATCCCACATAACACTTTCCACACGTTACGTCGCACATTCTTTATTATACGTCCCACATTTCATATTTTGCGTCCCACACCCTAAATCCGGCATCCAAGATATCACGCCTCACATCCCAGACCATACATTTCATAACCCACACCCCTCATACCTCATCCCACCCACCGCATCCCACATAATGCATTTCACACCTTACGCCCCACATTCCATATTTTACATCCAACACCCGAAATCTAACATCTAACATTCAAGATCTCATTGCCCTCATTGCCCTCATCCCACATCACAAATCCCACAACCCTTCGCCATCATGTCTCATCGCACGTCCCAGATCTTACGTCCCACATTCCATATTTTACGTCCCACACCCTAAATCTGACATCCGACATTCAACGTCTCACGTTCCACATCCCACAGCACAAATCCCAGAACCCACAGCCATCATACCTCACCCTACGTCCCACACCTTACGTCCCACATTCCACATTTTACGTCGCATACCCTAAATCCGACATCCAATATTCAACACATCACGTCCCACATCCCACAGCACACATTCCACAACCCACACCCCTCATAGCTCATCCGACGTCTCACCCATCGCATCCCACTTGGCACATCTCACGTCTCACAATCCATATTTTACGTCCCACGCCCTAAATTCGACATCCGACATTCATCAAATCACGTCCCACATCCCACGCCACGGCAAACATCCCACAAAGTACACCCCTTATACCTTATCCCACGTCTCACACACCACATTCCACATAACGCATCCCACATTCCAGATCCATAACCCACTTTTCACATGTCTGTTAACATTGAAGCTCCTATGTTGCCGCTCACTTTTCGCGTGCTTTTTGCCTGAAGACCTTTTCTACAATTTCAATGTGACAGTTTATTAGTATTCACCAAACTCCCGGTTTAGTAACAGTGTCGAGCGTTGCCTGAAAATAGCCTTGTCACTAAATCGGGGGAATCGAAACGTATGCAATCAGGACCGCCTGAACCGTTTTTCAATTAGAATGCACAATATTGCGCAATATACTCAACTGAGTACTCGCGCACTGCGGCCCTTCCGAGGCGAGAGTCACAACCGTCTCTCGCACTGCGCGTTAAGTTTTTGTCATCTTGTGAACTTGTCTTCAACATGTTCGCCTTCTATGCAAATTCTTCATTATTGATTTTTTAGTTAGTAATTTTGTTTTTATATAATTTTCCACGTTTTTAGAATAATTAAACTTTGAATGTCGCTTGATACTAAATGATATAATAAATCCTTGATAATAATTTGTTTCATCTTTGAAACTTTTATTATTCCAATTTAAAATTACAGTTTTAAATATCTGAAATAAAAAAAACAGTTTAATTTTTGAGGCCTTAACAATAATTGGTGAAGTTATGAAAAACCGTATTGAAACTAAACGAAATTATAAGATTCATGTTACTAAATGTTTGTACAATTTTCACATTTCTTGTATCTGTCTACGCATTTAATAAGTTAATATTGAGAGCCGCACTCTCAACGCGCTAGTTGTGTCAGGTTGCGTCATGCGTCCAAATCCAACAGAAATGATAAAAATGATTTAAAAATATTACTCTTAATCTTATCTCTATCAAAATAGCTTCTTAGACTTACTAAATTCCAGAAAATGTTTAAAATTCAACAGTTAGTTTTGTAATGAATAACTTAAGTTAACAAATAGAAAATTGTTATCCTCTTCTGCAAACTATTGTTGAGATATATAAATTTTTTATAAACAATCGGGCACAAATAAATCGTCCAGGAAGGAGTTTCAAAATTCAACCGTGGCATGTGACGTGAAATAAAAAAAAATTACAGGTGAAAAGCGAGCTAAATGTTTTTTGGATTATAATTGTAGGGATTTGAAAAAAAAGTAGTTCATGGCGGTTTTTTCTGTTAGCCGCGAAACTATTATTGCTTTAGAGGTACGCATAATAACATTTGCATTCGCTTTGTAAGACAGTTATTAAATCAGAATCACTTCCGAGAAACACTTTTGTCCTGTTATGAAATATTGTCTAATGTAAGCTAAGCAACAAACGCGCTCACCACGAATACGAAAATAAATGTCAATTTCAAGCCAATTACAATTAGTAAAATTTTTATATTAAAAAAATTAATTTAAATGTTTTTATTTAATAGCTTATTTTCAGTTAAAAAATTAAAAAAAGATTTAAAATATTTACTTTCAATAACAAAAACGAGATTGTTACAATGTTTTAAAATGAAAAATATGTTAATATTATGTAAAAAATAGTTGAATTCAAAGAAAACATTTCTACAAAATAAATAAATTTTTCAACTAAACAACTGAATTTTAAACCACAAAGATTAATTTTATATAAAAATATGAATTTTCAGCAAAATGCATGAACCAAGAAAATTAATTATTAACTTTTATTATTAACGGTTATCAAAATAATTTTTATCTTAAAAGAACGAATTTTTAACAAAATATTTTTACACAAAAA
>CAKNWT010315465.1:0-25974 GCA_932066315.1 Andricus coriarius
TCAAATTATATACAAGTGTATCGAGCTAGAAATAGTTATGAAGGAATAAGGGCGATGAATTAAATACATTTGTCAAGGTTTTGAAAAAAAGAAGCAAGTCCATGCCAAATCATAAGATTTCTCTCCAAGTTATGTGTGCATACGTTTCCGATGTTCCCTGATTTGTATCGCTGTTTCTTGAAAATAATGTTTTTTTTTTGTTGCTTAGGAGTTGTTTTTTTCATATTGGTTAACATAAAAATATTATGCTTTTGCAAACAGCAGCCAGTATAAGTCTTACGGCACGTCTTTGCCAAAGCGTAGCTGGCATAACCCCAAACATAACCTCTATAGTTGCTTCTCAACAATGGTAATCGACATGCTTGTTCATGAACATTTTTTATGTTAACAAATGTCAAAAACACTTATCTCATGTGCACAAAAATATTAGTTTGTGTGAGAAGTGAGAAAAAACAGCAAACACTCGAAAATCATGCAGACATAACTTTGAGAGAAATCAGCTGATTTGGCATGTGGTCGTTTCTTTTCATCAAGACATTGACAAATTTATTTAATTCATCGTCTTTATTCTTCCATCATTATTTTTAGCTCAATAAACTTTCCCATAATTTGAAAAACATTATTCTTTATTCATAATGTGTCCTCTGAGGGTTTACATGACTTCCATTTCTTCCAATCCTTCCATCTACATATTTTATAAAATCTTATCCTTACTATTTACATTTATTTAGATCCGTTAACATAAAGTCTTATATCTAGATTCTTATTTCTATTTTTTGACGCAAGCGCGATTTGGAACGTTTTAGCGAATGAGTGAGCGATGGATCGAAAGCGAGTGTGGACGCGAGAGAGAGAGAGAGAGAGAGAGAGAGAGAGAGAGAGAGCGATAACGCAAACGCATCTTAATCTACTTAAGCAATTGCATAACCATTACTTACAAATCTTTAACGCTTCTAATTTCAGCGACTTCCGTTTCCTTTTTCCTTCACTTCTCTTAACCTCGATTTTACCATTTTTTTGCATCCATTCTTTGATTCTTTCTCATTTGCTCCCCTAGCCCCCTCTAACTCCTTCATCCACTCTTTCCCAAACCATCTTACCCTAGAAACTTTACGACATTCTCTTGCCATCTTCCTTTATCTTCCATTCCTCTCCTACATCCTTCCCATACATACTCCTGTATTTCCTCTTCCCATTCACAGATTCTGCACTTCCTGTTCTCTTTTTTTCCCAATAAATACCTGCCCTCACCTCGTTTCCCAATCTAAACCTTGCTATTCTGGTCCACCTTTTCTCTCCCCATCCCTGTTCTAAATATTTTGGTACTCCTTCCTTTTTTATCATCTTATACCATTTATTTTATTTTGATCCCTCAATCATCCCCCATCTTTCTATTAATTGTCTTTCCCTCTCCTTTTTTCCACTTCTTCGTTCTTTACTCCAGTACTGTCTTCTATATCCCGCGGCTTCTTCTCAAAATTCCATGCCCTCTTTCCCGCTCTAGTACTCAATGTTTCCCTTTGTGCTTCTTCTCTCACCATATATCCCGGCGTCCTCCAGTCTACCCCTAGCGCCCATCTTCTATACCTTTCTTGTAAACTCTCAATCTCTTTCCTTTCTTTCCATCCCCATATCTCTGCTACATAACATAACACTGGCCATACCAGCGTATCAAATAACCACATTCTCCTTCTCCAATTTTTTTTTAATCTTCTTTTTCCTATTCCTCATATCTGTTTCATTACCCCTGCTGCTTTTCTTATCCTTTCTCTTATATGAGCTCTATGATATCCATTTGTTTGCAAGATATATCCCAGATACTTGAACATTTTAACTTCTTCTGATTTTATTCCCTTCCATCTCCCCGTCCATTCTTTCTTTCTTACCCCTCCTTTTCTAAACCTCATTATCTTTGTCCTTTCTACATTTAAATTTAACTTTTTCTCATTTAAGTATTTCTCTAATCCAGTAATTAAGCCCGCCATCCCTTCTTCATCCTCTGCCATCAACACTATATCGTCCGCGTATGCCAGCGTATATATCTTTTCGATCCCTATCCTAACTCTTCCCCACCCTTTCCTCTTAATTCCTTCTTCCCAGTCTGATATTAATATATATTAAATAAAAGTGGGCTCAAAGGACACCCTTGCCTCACTCCTCTCACCAACCAGAAACTATCTGCTACTTTCTCTCCTACTTTTACCTTGCTTTTTGTTTCTCTGAAAATTTCCGATACTTTCTTCATTAATCCCTCTCGTATCCCCTTTTTCACCATAACTGTTTCCAACTCGCCTCGGTCTAACGAGCCAAACGCCGACTTCAAGTCCACGAACATTGCTATCATTGTCCCTTTATACCCTTAAATCCTCGTATTTACTAGATAATTCAGAACATATATGTTGTCCATCACCCCCATCTTCCGTCCTAGCCTTCTCCGCTTTCTCTTCAAACAATTTATTTTCCTCCTCTTTTTTTTGCTAACACAACTCAGTATACTTCTTCTTTTTTCTCCTATATTCTTCTCCACTACTTGTTCCTTTTCTCCATTTTCTTAATTTCCTTCTCACTTCCTTCTTCTTCTGTTTACATTCTTCATTCCATCCACTTCTATCCCCTCCTATCGTTATTTCCATTTCCTTGTTCACATTTCCTTCCCCTATTTTGATATTCCTGACTTTTTCTTTAAACTGTTCTTTACCGCCCATTGACCAATCCCCTCTTCCTGCTCTTTTTACTTTTGCTTCCTTTTTATCCTTATTGCAATTACCCATTTCTCCCTCTTCTGTCACTATCAAGGGAAAGTGATCCGACTCTATATAGTCCCCTACCTCTAGTTTCTTAACCTTTTCCCTTACATCGTCGTCCACTACCAAATAATCAATTACCATTCCCCTCTTTCCTCCTGAACGTGTATATTCCTCTTCCTCATCCACCTCTATACTTACGTTTAGGATAAACCATCTCATCTCCCCTAGGCTCTTCAACAATTTCTTTCCCTCTCCATTCAAGTATCTTGTCTTTAAATTTCCTTCCTCGCTCTCCACCTCATTCCCTTCCTCCTCTATCTCCTGTTCTCGCATCAACATCTCCTCCTATTATAAGTCTAATCTCTTGCTTATTTTCTTCCATCAGTTATCTTATCTCCTCTGATTTCTGCTGCATATCTTCGTTCATATAGACCCCCACTATCTTCCACCTCTCTTCTCCCATATTTATCTCTTCTACTATTAATCCTTCTTTATATTTTTTTATCTCCTTTTTATCCTTCTCTGTACTAAATTCGTTCCTTCCTCCCATCACCATTCCTCCCTTTGCTCTGCCTTTTTTATTCTTCCTCTTTGCATTCTGAACTTGCCATTTGTAACCTCTTGGTAATCTTCCCCTTACTCTTTCGCATCCCTTTTCATCTAGCCACGTCTCCATCATTGCTACTATATCCCATTGCGTCAAATTTTTCGTACACTCCCTATCCTTTCTTTCTAAGCCTGCTATATTCCAGTAGCATATCCTCCAATCTTCTCTCCCTGTCCTCGTTTCAATTCCACCATACACCTTCTATCTGTATTCTCCCATACTTAACCCATGTTCTTTTTCCCTTTTTTCTTTCCTCTTCTGCTATTTTCCTTAACTTATACTGCATATTCCTTTCTACCCATGTCAAATAATCTTCTATTCTCTCCGAGTTTCCATATAACATCCTCTTCTTTGTCATTACTTCCCTGTTATGTTCCCATTTTCTGAGCTTCACCAGTACCATTCTCTCCCCTGTTCGCTCTTCCCTTCCTACACCTCGCACTTCATCTATCTCTACCTTAGCATCAATCCTTTTTAGTACTGCATCTACTCCTTCCATCACCTCCTTCCCCTCTAATCTTAGATCCTTTATCACTATGTTTCTTTTTCTATCTTCTCTCGTTTTTTTTCTATTCTTTGTTCTATTTTTCTCAGCCTTTCCGTCTCCTTTTCTAGTCTTTTCTCCAGCGTCTGCATCCTTTTCTCTAACTTTTCCCTAACCTCTTTCCATTTCCTCATTTCTTTTCTCAGCTCTGCCATTTCCCGCCTAATTTCTTTCCTGATTGCCTCTACCCTTTTCTTCTGCTTTTCTTCATACATCCCCATTACTTCCATCATCATTCAACGCATATCATTTAACTGTACTCTTTCTTTTTCACCTTTATGTTCAACTTTTTCTTCGTCTTTCTCCCACCCCCTCCCTGTTGTTCTTTTCACGGTGGTGTTCTGTACATTTTCAGATTTTTAGGGTGGATCCTGCTTCTACCTCATCTTCACTACTTCCTATCTCCGCCCTATCCGTCTTCCTATTTACGAATTTCGGAGTACAGAATACTTCCTCCTCCGAATCCCTTTCTTCTCTGCTATCGCTGTCCCCGTTACCCATCAAGCCGATTCGCAGTGACCTCTGTCTGTAACCCCATACGTAACTTTCGTTAAATATATCTGTACTGCGCAACCCACCCTGCTACCGTACCTTCTTCCGTGCTTCTCTCTATCTTACCCTCCCTGTCGGCGCCACTTGGCTGCACTTGTCTCCCCACGCTGCTCCTCACGCCAAGCAACCTAACCTCCATCACCGCACCTCAAATTCCACTTCAAATTCACTAAAATCTGCACGATACAATCACCGCCACCTAACACTTTCATGCTGGAAACAGAAGTCCGAAAAACATTAAATTTTACATTAAAGAAAAATCGAGCATTCAAATTACCACCATTCGGAGATTTTTCCGCTAACGGAAAAATCTCTACTTTTACTACTCATGACTTGCGCAAGTCCGCAACTCGCGGGTCTGTGATCGTGTGAAAGGGCTCTGATTTTACTGCGTATTTTAAGTACAAGAATTTAAAATAGCACAAAGTGGAATTAAAATTCTCTCCCTCTCTATTTTACTTACGCCCTTAACAAATAACAGAGTCATCAATTTGTATCGTGATTCGCCACCGCCTTCCAATTGGTTCCAAAGTTTTCCTCATTATAGCTAGCATTACGACTTATTAACGCCTCTTTTAAAAAAGACTCACTTCCTCTCACTTTAACGTGTGAGGATAGTATGAATTTTCAGAATAATAGCTTATTCCACTGGTTACACTGAGATAAAGAGAACTTTCCTAGGAGGGTGTAAATAAGCCTTTAGATCGAGTTACCTGGTGCCGTGCCAAGATGGCGGACCTGCAGAACTGTGCATAACCTCACTTTTTTGAATTTCTGGTATCGAGATTCGCAAGAGTTTTTAATTAATTCCTGTATTGTTAAGTAAAAAATAATAATGTCAACTAAAGCATAATAGAAGCAAAAAAAAAACACTCCGGGCATACATTCCATCAGGGATATACTGTTGCGCGTAACTGGAAGTTTTTTACGTACAATACATAAAGGAGGTATATTACGTAAAATACATCGAATATGTAAAATGCATGTAGAAAACCTCTGATTGGCTGTCTCACTCAAGTTTTCAATTTCACGCCTCAGAGGTGGCGCTCTCATATGTAGAATAAGATGTAATTTACATCAGGCAGACAACTGATGACGTAAAATACCAGGTACCACGAGTATTTTACTTACCCATCCCTGATGGTATGCCCACTTCAATGTATTTCGTGGGGGTACTTAGAGATTGTGGCGAGGCGTATCAGCGACACCTGAGGGACATAGCAACGATTCCCCCTTCCCCTGGGAAAACTGTTTCTTAGGCTCGGTCTACTTTTAGGATGGAGTCTCATAGGAGCGTCAAACTGGGCGCGAAACGGCAAATATCTAGACACGTCAGCCAGTAAAATTATTTCTGTGTATTAGTAGGAGAATATCATTGGCTGAAATATCTAGTGATTTGACGATTTACGTTTTGTGCCAAGTTTGACACTGATATGGGACGCCATTGCTAATGCTAATAAACACATTTCGATAGCACATCAGTGCCACCTACGGGACATTGCAATTAATTTTTTTTTTCGTCACGTTGCCTACGGGTATGGGCTCACCAGGATTGCACGGTTACGTGTAACTCGAACTTTTATACTTATAATACGTATTTTACATATTATACGTAAAAAATGTAATAAACGTAAAAAATGGCAAACTGAAAGTGAAAGACCATTCTTATCGTTCTCCATCTCTTTCACCCATGTGGATTTCATCGGAGTTTTGCTAAATTCTGGACGAGCGATCTGCTTATTCACATAACCTATAAGTGTCTATGGAAGGAAGTATATCTGTATATTTCCGCTCTAACTCCATCGAACAAAGTAACAACTCCGTATCTATACATTTAAGCTAGATCTTCGTGCTTTGTTTTTTCCTGCTTGGGCCTGTTTGCTTTGCCTGGAATGTGAAGAAGAGATTGGAGGATTCATGATTCGAATTTACACGACGCAACTTGCCTATCTGTTTCCATTATCGTTTGAGGGTCAAATTAACAGAACCGTCAACTTTTGTATATGTCAAAAAACGAGAAATATTGTCTGAATCCACTCAAATAGACTTCTGCTACCCGCTTCCTTAATGCTCCCCAACTTTCCTTGCTCCTCCATGTCCCCTAAATTTCCGTTTATTTTGTTTCGCGCTTGAAACATGCATGAATCAATACCGTATCTCTGCTTTATTTTGCTCTGACTTTTATTCTGCTGAATCCTTGACCACTGCTTAGTTATCCCCGATCCTTAAACCTATAGCGTCAAGGATTCATTAAATTCTATTTGAGTGTTTCTAGAAACGCTTAAACCTATCTCGTTTATAGATTCCCGGGATGGTTTCACCGATATTCGTTCTTATTTCATGCTGCTTTTTCTTTCTGTCTCTCCTTTTTGTGCTGATTAAGGGAGGTCGGCAAGATGTATATCATGATGATCTACATTTAACTTAGTTTAAGAGGCGAGATACTCTGTGTACTCGATTTTTCGAACTCGATCTAATTGATCCCTTTTTAGGGTCCATCCATTCTCCACCATGCACCCACCCAGATTCGCCGGGAGACCAAGTTTGCGGGGTTCGGACCTGGTTCTTCCCTACTGCAGGCTGTCACTCACAAAGAAAGCAGCCTCGGTATCACGAATAGAAGCTTCGAGGGCAACCAGACCGTTCCGCTAATGCATTCATCACTAAAGGATACGCCTGTATTTCCGACAGAACCCCGTTCCCAAGATGCCGGTGACGAAAATCGTCTGAATGAAGGGAACTCGAGAGATAACTCTCCAGTGCATGATTATCCTGAGAGTTATATTAACTGGTCAAAGCCTGATTCTTTTTCAGCCCTATACCCGAGAAATGTCTCTCCCATTTTTAGTTTTTCTAGAGTGCCAAACCGGGGGGAGAAATGTGGGGAAATACGACCCGCTCGCATTGGCTGACAGGATCAGAGTGGTCATTTCCGGTCACAGGCAAATATTTCGAAACCGGCAGAACCGTGTTAAAATTATTTGTGAACACATGGAAGACGCAAACACCATAGTTAGAGCTCAAGATCTAAAGTAGAAAGGATATTTGGTTTCCATCTCCCCCTCTCTGATCTATGAAAAAGCCTTTATAAGCGGAGCTGCCATTGAGGTATATCGCTCTGGATATTTTAAGTCGAACAACGAAGGAGGTTAGGAGCACAATCATTTCCATTAGACGCCGAACGACGGTCGACAACACTCTGGACGAGCGGGTAGAATTCGTCATCGTCTTCGCCTGCTCGAAAGTTCCTGGTCTTGTATTCTTTTCCCGTTTCAGCTATAATGTTACTCCGGTTATCCCCCCACCTAAAAGATGTTATTCTTTCTAACGTTTTTGGCATAGGTCTGACCAGTGTAGTGCTTCCAGACCGACTTGCGAGTTCT
Source organism: Andricus coriarius (assembly GCA_932066315.1). Taxonomy (NCBI): domain Eukaryota; kingdom Metazoa; phylum Arthropoda; class Insecta; order Hymenoptera; family Cynipidae; genus Andricus; species Andricus coriarius. The sequence continues at coordinate 7,834 of CAKNWT010315465.1, forward strand.
GTGCTAGGTAAAGATGTGTCAAAAAAATGGGATCAAACTAATGTTGTTTATAAAATTGGTTATAAAAATTGCCCTGTTTGTTATGTGGGTAAAACCAAAAGAAGAAGTACGTATAAAAGAACAAAAAAAATAACAAAAAAAGGAAGTGTGTGATAAATGCACATTGTAGTTCTCATAAACATGCATTTGATTGGAAAAACGCAACAATTTTTGATTTTGAAGCTAACTATCAAAAAAGATTAATCTCTGAAATGTTACATATTAAGATCAACAGCAATAGCATTAACAAAAAAGATGATATTTATACATTAAATCACAGCTACAATCCATCGTTACAAAGTTTAAAACTTTAAGTTTTCATCTATAATAATTCGTCAATTGTGCGTAATATTTTTGAGTATAAATACCACTTCTGAGCCCCAACGCCTACAGTTATAGTCCTCACCTTAGAGAGGACGTTCTAGTGTTAGACAAAACCCAAATTCGAACAAGTCGATAAGAAAAACATTCAATTCCTTGTCTGCTTGAAAAAAATTTATTCTTTTTAAATAAAACTTTTAAATAAAATATCAGTCTGAAGAGGTCAGCAAAACAAGCTGACGAAACGTTACAAACGAAATTTTGAGTTCTATTGAAATTTACCCCCTATGATCGACAAAGGAAAAAACCTATTACTCAACTTAAATATGGAGGGTGATACTTATTTTTATGAACAAAATTTGATAAGACTTTCACATCCCTAACTAATCCTAGGTAGGTTTGGAATCTTTTTGACTACGTTAAATCTTTCGAATTCTTGATGAATTTTTCGGTGATGTAGAAAGATTTTGCAAAGAATTTGAATTTTCTTGAAGGAAGAATGACTCTTGCTAAGTCCTTTGATCGCTTTATTCTATCTTTTGTCATTTCGTCATTTGTCTCTCGTTAATCTTCAGGAATTTAATTTTGAATTTATATTACCTCTTTGCAATCTCTTGAAAGCTGCAAAAATCTATTGGTTAAGTTTCTTAAATTTCTTACTAAGTCCTCGGGAATTTTCTTTTTGTTACTTTAGAAGTCGGTGAATTTGATAAACTTCAGCAGCATAATTAATAGATCCAATGTTATTTGGATTTATGTGAAGCATTATCAATCCCTTTCTAAACCCCTGGAATTCTTTTCCCTCCTCTGTTAATTTATAAATTGTTGGATTCTCGTTCAAAACCTTTTTTCTTATAGTAGCCTTTTGAAACCTGTCAGGGATCATTCGTTGAGTCTCCTTAATTTATAATAAATCTTCGGTAATTCTCCTTTAAACACTTAAGAACTCGCTAATAATTTGTTAAGTGTTTCACATCCCTAACTAATTCTAGGTAGTTTTGGAATCTTTTTTGACTACGTTAAATCTCTAGAATGCTTGAGGAATTTTTCAGTAATGTAGAAAGATTTTGCATGGCATTTGAATTTTTGTGAACCAAGAATGACTCTTGCTAAATCGTTTGAAGGCTTTGTTTCATCTTTCGTTATTTTAGTTTGTTATAAATATGTGAAACCTAGTAAATTTTTTTGAATTTTCGTGATATTTGTCTAATCTTCGTTAAATCCTAGGAATTAATTTAATTTTAACTTAATTTTCATGATCTGTTGTAATCCTATTTAAAGTTTAACAATCTGAACACTCGTTAATCTTCTGGAATTCAGTTTTGAATTCCTACCACCTCTTTGCACTCTCTTGAAGGCTGTTGGAATTATTTGTTGAGTTTCCTGAATTTTACTAAATCCTCGGTAACTTCTTTCTGTTACTTTAGAAATTGTTAAACTTGACAACTTCAACAGCATAATTATTATTTTGAATAGCATTTTAATTTTTGTGATGTTTTATGAATCCTTACTTCCTTAATGCTTATTCTATATACTTTAAGTTCATTTGGAATCTTTCTTGACTACGCTAAATTTCTAGAATTCGTTAGGAATTTTTTGGTTATGTAGGAGGATTTTGCATGGCATTTGAATTTTTGCAAAGCAAGAATTACTTTAGTTAAATCCTTTGAACGCTTTGTCTCATTTTCGTTATTTACTCTCTTAGAAATCTGTTACACTCACTGAATTTTGTAGAATGTTATTTTAGAGATTGCTGGAAATTTTGTTAAGCCCAAACATATTGGGAAACCAGGCAACATCTACAGGAATTCTTCAAACGTTTACATCTCCGGTAATCCTAATCTTCGCCTGTCAATCTACGAACTCAATAATCGTCTAGAATCTAGTTTTGAACTCCTATAATCTTTTGCGAGCTTTTGAAAGCTGTAAGGAAACTATGGGTTAAGTACTTTAAACTTAATAAACCCTAGTTAACTCTATCTTTGTTACTTTTTAAGTCGTTGGGAACCTAGTTAATTTTACATCTTAATTAATTTATTGAATTTCATCTGAATCTTCGTGTAACCTCCTGAAAACTGCTAGGAAACTCTTGGCAACCTTATTTTATGTAAAATAGGAGGACATTGTAAGACATCTGAATTCTTGTAAAGCTAGGAAACTATCTGTCAAGTCTCTTAAATATTTTAATTATGTTTTTAGCGATGGAAAGAAAGATGTTAGGAAGCTATTGGCTAAGTCCTACAAATCTTTGCAAAACCCTTGGTAACTCTATTTTTGTTATTCAAGATTTCGCCTGAAACCTAATGAAGAAGGAGGTTCAATAAGGCCGGTTTTTGGGCCATCTGCTGATTGGTCTCAAAAGTGTTTTATTGCATTCATCTAACTAGGTATCATAACCCCTTGAAAGGATTTTTCCTGAAAGTCATTTGATTTCAAGAAATAGGCATTTTTAAGTTCTTATTTTACATAAGTTTCCGCACTTTTATTCAAATCATGCTGGATTTCACAGGGTTAGTATTGCTCACGCAAGATCGTACTTTGCCAAAAACTGCGCACATATATGCGTTACAACATGTTAAAGCCATCATTTTTCTCGAGTTACTTAGGCTTTCAAATAAGGCTTATTTTTATGCTCTATTATGTCTGTGACCATAAAAAGAGTACAAATGTGCTGCTTCATCAGATTTATTAGCAATAATTTCTATAAAATGATCGAGACAAACTTGGAGAGACGTGTTTCTAAGAAAAGGTATATTGGATTAGGATCTATCAGAATATATGGTCAATTAGAGGCTACGTTCTCTGCAAGAGTTTTATTCGTCGGAATCGATTTGTTCATCTGAAGATGATGTTCCTTGTCCTTCGTCTGCGAGTGTTTTCTTGATATCTAGAGTAAGCAAGATACCACAGAACACTGGCAACGTGAGCGCAACATCCTACCACTCTTGCACCACTTTTGCACTGGCAGTACAACACGGACAATTTTTTTTGAGATCAAGGGTTATATCACCTTTCGTTGTGATAGGGTGAATGGTACGGATGGGGGATCGTGATCCTGGTCAAGGACGCCTATTGCATCGATCGGCTCGACCTCGCCGGACCGTGGGTGGGTGATTTCGAGGTCGTGGGAACAACCATATCCACGTCACTGGGGAGAATCGCATTCCTCTCCATATATGTGTCCCTGGACACATATATGGACACATTCTTGGAAGGGGCTTATAGATTGAGCATCTCGTGGGGGTTCCCTGATCATGTATGGGGGCTTTAATGCCTACTCTCCTATGGGGGGCTCTCCGAACTCAAAATTCCTGAGCCGGCACAGCATCTTGGACCAGCTGCGTTCGACAGTCGGCTTATCCCACTCAACGATTCTGTCCCTATCATTATATCGGCTCCAGGTCAGCTTGCCAACAATCTCGATCTTGTCTTCTCGACGGCTGCTCTCGCTTCGATCTCCACGGCGAGGGTCGGCGATAACAACTACCACTCGGACCATGTCCCGGTCTTTGGGAGGCTGGACGCCTCTCCCTCTTTCTGCCGTTCCTCTTCCAATGGGTTTAACATTAGATCTTTGGACTGGAAACTTTTTAATGAAAGGATGGAGGAGTTAATACCGGCCTTCAGATCGGAGTTAGCAAGGGGAGTCTTACCTGCAAATATCTATGAAAATTTCATAAAGGCGGTTTTTGACTCCCAGGAATCGAGTGGTGCCTACAGAGCTGATTCACTCGGTCGGGAGAGAGCGAGACAGCCTCGCTGGTGGAACGTAGAATGTGACGTGATCCAATTCAGAAGATGGCAGGCAAGAAGGCGTTTTTTGGCACGGCAGACGGACGAGGAGATGGAGGCCTTTAGGGTGGTGGACTGGGAGGTCAAAAGTTAGTTAAGAGCAATTAAGCAACCGTCCTTTTGGACCTTTTGTGAATCTTTGGACCCATCTACGGGCCTAGGTAGACTTTGGCGGACAATGCTCGATCCGGAGAGCCACACACGGGAGTAATAACTGACCCGTATTCTCCTGCAATCAGGCCCCGGCAGGACGAGTTGGTTCGCCCCGATATTCCCCCTCAAACTGGCGATCTATTTGCGAACCCGGATGAAGAGGACCCCATGAATCAGCCATTCTGTTGGGAAGAATTTAAGACAGCGCTGTCTGCATGTAAGCCCAAGTCCTCCCCTGGCATGGATGGCCTTTCGTACGAAGTAATCCGGGGATTCTCGGATCCGTTGCTGGGCTTTATGCATGCTCTCTTCAACGGTACGTTTCAAGCGTCCTCTTTTCCGGAAGCCTGGAGAGACACCCGTATTCATTTCATTCCTAAACCGGGTGGGAAAGGCTTCCGGCCAATCTCTCTCACATCAACTTTATGTACACTGTTTGAGGGGTTGATTCAGAGGAGGCTCGGATATCTAACGTAGCGCAGCGACTGTATCCCGGAGTTTCAGTTTGGCTTCAGGAGGGGCAGGTCATCCATGGACTGTGTTGCCTCGGTTGTCTCTGATATCACGATGGGCTTTGGCAGAAGCAAAAACACGCTTGCGCTAGCGTTGGATCTGAAGGGCGCGTTCAACGCTGTTCTGCCGGGGCCCTTGATCAATGCGATGAGGGATTTGGGGGTTCCGATAAGATTACTTAATCTCTTCTACTTTTTGGTCGGCAAACGGAACCTCTTCTCCTCATCGGCCGGGGAAATCCGAGAACTTGCGGGGTGGGTGTCCCCCAGGGTGGAGTTCTCTCTCCGCTCCTGTTCAACTTGGCCCTCCGAAGGCTGGGACAACACCTTCCGGTTGGCATAAGGGTAGCAATGCATGCGGACGACTTGCTCCTTTACGTCGCGGGTGGCTCGATCCACGAGGCAACCGTCCTTCTAAGATTGGCGACGGAGGAATTATCACCGTGGCTTGCGACTTTGGGGCTTTACATCTCAGTCCTGAAGACGCAGCTGTGCATCTTCTCGAGAGCAAGACTGAGGGCCCAGGACATCTCAATCATGATTGATCAGACGATCATTCAATGCAAGCCCGCCCTTAATTATCTGGGCATTATGCTTGATAGGAGATTGCCCTGGGTATCTCACATCAAGGGCGTCACTGCTAAAGCCTCAAGAGCAGTCAATATCCTACGGTTTATTGCGAGAATCTCTTGGGGTTCTCCCCCTCTCTTTTTCTCACAGTTCATCAGGGGCTGGGTGGAGCGTGCCTGGAGTGGGGTGCTTCCTTATTTTTCAAGACTCCCCTGTCATTCCGCAGGTCCTTGCTAACAAACAGGTTTGTCTTCCGCAATTTCTGCTGGAATAACAGCCCTTTAGCGAAGAGATTGGAGGATCTATCCTCGGAAGCTCGCGCGAGGACCTTCAAGGTTAATCCGGATAAGTGTGGCTTAATATCGGCATTCGAAGCCATGACTACATTTGCCGGAGCAATGAACTGTGCGTCTCCGCACCCACACATCGTAAAGTTGTTAGGCTCTCGCTTCCCCGGAGCAACATGTATTTATACAGATGGATCGGTAATGCATTCTTGAGGCTGGTAAGCTGCGGATTTTACATCCATTTCAGGGAATTGAGGTTCGGAGTCCATTTGCGAGACCACATGTCGATCCTCTCAGCGGAGCTATACGCGTTGTTCTATGTGGTGAGGTTCGCCTTGGAGACGGGCGAGAGGAATGTGGTAATTTTCACTGACTCACGCTCGGCTCGGGAACGACTTCCCGGTAGATTCTCAGAACCTATCGGTCCAATACTGGCGCGCGTGGTGGAAAACGGCGTGGAGGCTGCCATGAGAGAGGGCTTCGATATTCGCTTTTATTGGATTCCGGCTCATAGTGGGATCTGAGGTAACGAGGTTGCTGATGGAGTGGCTAAGTAGGCCTCTAGATTTCCGGCCATTGCCGCCAAGGGTCTTCCTGTACGCGACTTGCGTGAGGTATGCCAATATGATTTCGAGCTTTGGGCCGCTTTATGCTGGCCTTATGGTAGATTTGACCGTACGGGGGGGAGTTATTTCTCAAGGGTAAATATCAAGATGCCTCGGCCCTGGTTTCGTGGCCTTAGTTTACCCAGGCGTCATCTCAACCTTATCACTATGCTCAGGACTAGTCACATCTGCACGGGAAATAATTACGCGAGGATGGGATGGAGTCTTCCGGTTGGATGCGAATGCGGAGTACCGCATAAGGATCTTTCCCATCTCCTTAATCAGTGCCCTATCCTGGCTGGGGGGAGGCCGGCGTTGCACGCGTTCTTTGAACGCGTCGACTCCTCCTGGTCAGATAGATTTAAATGATATTACTTTTAGTCCCTCGGAGGAATCTGTAAGTGAGCTGGGTCGCTCTTTCCAGAGGGGTAATATGGTTATTTAATTTTAAACGGAGCCTTTCTCGTTTACTTAATCACTTATATATTCATATAATAATTTAAAGCATTATATGGCGGCGCCAGCAGTGAGAGAGGGAGTAAAACGATCGTCCACGAGGGATTAGCAGTACTTACTCATCAGTTGCGGAAGTTGATTGCTGTCGATTCTCTGCAAGGATAGACTCAAGGCTTAAAACTCATGTGGAACTATCTAAAGAAAGGAATAACTACTATTTGGAAGAATTTAATACTGAATTTTTGGAATACAACCAGATTTGTTTTGGTTATGTCATGGCTTTTTGATTGATTTAAAAAGCCAAAAAAAAAGAAGAAGAAGATCGGCTCTGCATATTGATAATATGAATTTCCAAAATACGTTTTCGAGATTCTGATATTCACTATTTTTCTTATTCAAATTATTTTTTGAAAGCTCAGTAAGAAGAATATCATTTTTTCATAGTGTTAATTCTTGAAATGGAAATTCATAATATTTCGTATTTAGAATACTACTTTGTCGTCTTCGTGTTTAAAATACTCGTATGATAATATTAAACTTCGGTACTGCAATACGAATAAGTGTAATAAAACCTCGGTTTTCCCTATTTTGGAACGATATTATACTAAATTCTAATTCATTTTTTTTATTTATTCTAATAAAAGTTCTCTTAGTGCATGATTTTTTAAACGATAACCTAAATTCTCATTTATATACCCTTTATTTTTTCCATCTTATTTTCCCTCCATTGGATCGCCTACTTATAACTTAGCCAAATGTTCATCAAATACTCTAAAACCTGTTTCTGGTACGACACACTCCTTTGTTCAAGACAGTTGGGATTTTAAATAAAAAATTAAGAATATACATGGACCTGGTGCTCACTCAGTATTATATCTAAATGCCATTTCTATGTTTGACAATATTCCGTTTGGTTTACAAAAATTAATAAAAATATCTAACTCCGATGGGATCCCCCTTATCTCGGATTGCCTCCAATCTTCTTCCAGAGGACGTAGAAAATATAGCACTTTCCAAATTAAGTTTTAAACCGCTTTTCTATAAAAGGTATGTGGATGACTTATTCTCAATATTTCCTACTGAGAAAATTCAAGAATTAATCAATACATATAATATTATCGAATAATCTTTACAGTTTACATTTAAATTGGAAAAGAATAACATCATAACTTATTTAGATATGTTAATTATAAAAACAGGAAATCGGGCTTTAATTACCAATTGGAACAAAAAATCTTCATGGTCAGGGCAATATTTGAATTATAATTCACACTAACGATTTCACCAAAAAGTTTGACTAATTAAGGGATGAATAGATAGATGTATAAAACAAAGTGACTTCACGTGCAGGAAAGAAAATTTAAATCAATTGAAAATACCATTACAGCAAAACAATTATCCACTACCTTTAATGGAAAGTGTTATTAAAGAAAGAATTAATTAAATTTACAATAGTTCCAGTAAACAAAATAAATGGTTAAATAATTACAAAAAACTGATCTACGAGTTTCGTTGCCATAGGTACAAGGTGTATCAGAGAGATTAAAGATTAAATTTATCAAGCGTATTTTATTTAATAAAATGTAAAGGTTGCAACAAGATTTACATTGGTGAAAGTGGCAGAAGGATAAACACGCGGATAACTCAACATAAAAGAGATTGCAGAATTGGTAATTTGAACACAGACTTGTCACAACACTCTTGGAATTTTGATCCCCTTTTTTATTTTTTATTTCGATAATGTAAATATATTAGCTGAAGAAAATAACACTTATAAAAAAATAATTTTAGAATCAGTTTTCATAAACAAGTTGAAGAATTATTTTATAAATTTAAAAACAGAAATACCTTATATAAATGAATTCTACCACATTGTAATAAATTGAAATTACAAATTCCAAATGACTTGGCGCGCTATTTTCATTGTAGTTGAATGCACCCTCTATATGAGAAACTTTGTACCATACTTCTAACATAACCTTCGTCTTGTTTCCTGTCACTATTACTTCTTCCGTCGATTGACTACTGCGGTTCGCTCTTAATTTTAAAAATGGAACTTTTGGGAGTCTCTTTTGTTTTTTCAGGTATTCGAAAATTTCCTGTTTAATGGTGGCGTGACAATTATTGAATCATTTTCGATACCGTTTTTGTGCTTGTGTTTTGAATCCCCAAAGCAGTAGAAGTTACCTCTTGAACTGAATCCCTGTCTGTACCCAGTGGCGACAATATTTTTCTGAATACTTTTAGATACCCCAAATCGACCATGAAATAGAACGTTTTTAATCCCTTTTAAATCCCACGTTTCGCTCTTTTTATCTACTGTTTTCTGATAATAATGAGGTTAAAAGCATTGAGAAATCTAGTATTAATCATTTTACATTTTCAAGATTTATTTCTGCACAGGTAGCTTTGGCGAAAACTAATTTTTTTAATTTGCTTATCATGATTTTATATTTTTTAAATTGTTCGTATTTGAATAAAGCGAGAGTTTTGTAATAAGGTGATGTATTGTTATGCACATCCCTAATACATTTTGCAAATTTCATACTTTTGAAACACCTTCTAATATGCGTTAAACGAAAATAGCGTGCTTAATTCATTTCAGGTCGTTTCTAGGTATTAAAATGTGTAATCGCTTACGAAAGTATATGACACGAAAAAAATGACAGGCCTGTTATTTCTTTCCTGTTTTTTTTCCATGTAGTTTTTTCACGACCACAGGAAAACGATACGGAAAACGACAGCCGAAAATAACTGGCCCTAATTGGCCATAATTTATAATAATATCTTCTGAACATTATTAAGTATCGACGACTTGCAGATTTATTATTGAACTATTTGAACTTTCCTGTAAAGTTTAAAAATCATTAGAAAAAGAAAACCATTATGGGAATTTTCATGATGAAACACCTTCTTGTGGCCTGTGTCCAATTCCGAATTCTCTTCCAACACATCAATTGTGGAATGTGTTCGATTTGCCATTTCAAAGCCTTCTTATCCTTGCAAAGCGCTAAAGTGGAAAACCACGGGCAACAATGGCGGACTATTTTCCACTTTCTTCATTTCCTTACTTCGACATATAGAAATGGACCGATAACCCTGTAGTGAGCACTGAAATGGGCTTTAGATAGAGAATAGTTATTTGTGATACAAGTGCGCAAAATAGGTGATTGTGTACGAGTGTGAATATCGCAGCATAAGCCGGAGGCTCGAAGCATGAGACGGTGGTTAGCGCACGAGCGAAGCGAGTGTGAAAACGTAGACGAGTGCTTCGAGTTGCAGGCGAATGATGCAATCACACGAGTTAGCAATCACCTATGCGCACGTGTATCACACGCTATTTTTTGCAACGCCCGTCCGAGAAAGTTGTGTTCGGAGTTGACGAAAAATACTAATCTTGAAAGAAAAGATTTTTAAATTTCGTAAACTGTTTTTTTGAAAACGAAAGTTGAAAACAAATTTTGAAAAAAAATTTCTGAAAAAAATTTTTTTTGGAAATAAGATGTTTGAAAAAAAAAATTTGGTAAAAAAAATTTTTTGAAGAAAAAAATTGGTGAAAAAAAATTTTGGAAAAAAAAACATTTTGAAAAAAAAATTGGTTGAAAAAAAATTTTTGAAAAAAAAATTTTGTTGAAAAAAAAATTATGTAATCGTCGCGATGTGGAAAGTTGCTCATCTTCAAAGTGCGCATGCGCGTTCATTCCACCGATGCGGAAAGTGCATAATAATCAAAGTGCGCATGCGCAAATATTATTCCCGCATTGTTATCAGGAATGACTCACTTTGCATATAATTTAGATAAACGGAACGGCCTACTTTCGAGGTGGGTGTTGCAAAAAAAACATTTGAGGAGTAGACCTGTCTCTTTCTCGATAAAGCTAATTGGTCGAGAGCATTTTCGATGGGTGGAGCTTGATGAAGCATAGGACCGTGCTTTGTATCGTGAATGCCCCACTAATGTGTTGTTTATAGTGTGCCTTTCAGAGCTTATTTAATTATAATTTAATGTGAATAAATATTAAAAATGGTGGTAGCCTGTGCAGTTTGCAGGCGTTGTAAAGATGTTTATGCAAGGATATGCTTTCATACGCAAGTTAAGTCATTGAATAGTAAAATCAAAAATGTATCAACAAAAACATAACCTAATAATGAATTTATTAACCAAAAAGATGAATTCTAAACCAAAAATTTAACAGCAGACTTTTCAATCGCAAATAAGGAGCTTTCAACCAAAAATAGTTGAATTTTCTTATTGGGCTCTATTAGTTTATTCCGCCTTTGAGTGAAGAAACGGGAAAAAAGGGGAATAATTAAATAGAATTTTGGTAATTTCTTGACTAAATAATAACATTTTAAATAAACATTGAAGCTCATTTTTAATAGTTTCAAAATATAAGGTTAAAAAGCTGGTATGCTAAGTTTTCATAGAAATGTTAAGCAGAAACATTTAAATCTGCAATTAAAACCTTAAATCCTTTTATATTAACGTTTTTATTTAAACTTATTTTTTTCAAAAGGATTATTATTATAGCATTTTCAGTTTAATGGCAAGAAGAATTTAAGGTTACCAAGTTCTTTTAATAAGATAATTGAAACATGGTATTTTTCTTAAATGTTTTTAAAAATTCAATTTATTATAACTGCATATTTATAATGTATTATTTATAAGTATTTATAAAAGAAAATTACCATACAGAATATTTAGGCAATGCGCGGGGCCTCCGATCCACTTGCCACAGTCCTGGAATAGAAAAAGGCAGACCTACTCCTCAAACGTTTTCTCTCTTTCTAAAGCCCATTTCAAAGCTCCCCACAGCGTTATCGGTCCATTTCTATATGTCGATGTTTCCTTAACAAGTTCACTACGTGCTGCCAATTCCATGATCCAACAAAGAATGGTCTTGCCACGCGCAACCTACGGACCATTTGATTGGTTCACTTTTTTTAGATGCGCGTGGCGAGACCATTCTTTGTTGGATCATGGAATTGGCAGCATGCAGTGAACTTGTTAAAGGTGTGTTGGAAGTGAATTCGGAATTGGACAAGGGCTACAAGAAGGTGTTTCGTCATGAAATTCCCATAATGGTTTTCTTTTGCTAATGATTTTTAAGCTTTACAGGAAAGTTCAAATAGTTCAATAATAAATCTGCAAATGGTCGACACTTTATAATGTTCAGGCGATATTATTATAAATTATGGCCAATTAGGGCCAGTTATTTTCGGCTGTCGTTTTCGGCTATCGTTTTCCCTGTCGCTTTCCTGTGGTTTCGAAAAAACTACGTATAGAATGGCATGTAAAGAAGCAGCGTTAGGCTAGTGACTCGCAGCGGTCCGATTGTTGTAGCCTTTGGTCGGTCAAGTGATTTTTTTGTTTTAGTATCCGGTTGTGAGTCGAAGCACAGTGTGTGCAACTGTACGTAGAGTACGGAAGTGTATTTAGTGTGCGTAGTGTAGGCAGCGTAAGTAGTGCAGGAAGTGTATGGTATATATGAGAAGGCACTACAACAAACAGCTTGTCGAGCTCCTTCGAAAATTTTTGCTCATTCCTTAGTTAAGTACTGGTACTCCGGATTTTGTTCTTCTTAAGCTTCACATACAGTTTTTAAAGTGTGATTAGTTTCTTGGCAATGTTTTTCGGGTCTTGCACAGGCAAGCGAGTCTTCTTATATATACCATACACTTCCCGAACTACTTCATCGGCGGCTTCAGGGTTTCCTTTATGTGAAGGTAGCGAACTTCAGTTGCACGTACGGATTTCCTATATTTGAAACTCATACTGCGATCTTACCATGCCACTTACACTACTTACACTGCGTACACTACGCATACTAAATACACTCCCATACTCTACGTACAGTTGCACACACTATGCTTAGACTCACAACCGGATACTAAAACAAAAAAATCACTCGACCGACCAAACGCCACAACATTCGGACCGCTGCGAGCCACTAGTCTAACGCTGCAGAAGCTATATGCACTGTCTTATTGAATTTTTAACGTGTTATGCACCTATTATCCGATATTAGGATGTGCCTAGCTGAAAATTGTCCGATCGAGCTAATTTTTGTTGTTGTGACATCGTGTCGTGACACAGAATACAAATATGAATTACCTTTTTGACATTTAAAAAATTTTATTTTGACCAAGCACACTATAAGGGTGGTTTCCTACACATATTAGCTACTAACTAGGTCTTATATTTTCACTTGGTGAAAAACGTCACCCAGGCCCTATCAACCCAATGGTATAAATATGAAGAAGAACAGCACCAACAGTTGGCCGCAACTTCAACTAAAAGTTTCAATGTGAAGCGTGTATGAGCCGTGTGTGAAATGTATATATGTGAGAAATTTTCAGTTAAATATATTTATCAATAATGTTATTGATAATTATATTCAATTTCAAGCAAAATTTTGTCACCGAATCTAACCACAACATACCCTACGTTTCGTCCTTGGGAAACTGGTGACAACTGGAGCTGTATTACATGACGAAACGAATGACACTCGAGAACGACACACCTCCGTTTATTTAACTTTACAGATATCAGATTCATTTTCATATGTAAAAAATATATTTTGACACTTTGAAAGTTCAATCACGTATGCTCAACAAGGACAGACGCGGACTTTGGCGAGCGGGTGAGCGTAAAATAATAATCATAATTCTTCATATTCGTCCATTAAAGTTCAGCGGGCCTGACGTCAACAGCTCTTAGTCTGATGCTAGAGATTATAGATACTGTTTATTATTTATAAATTTAATTTTTAATTGGGATTGTAACCGCAAATGAAATAGCTATCACTGAAATGAACTCAAACTCAGAAAGGAATGTTGATACTAATGCACTGTTAATGAACTCAATCAAATAATATACATGTTATTGTAAAAAAGCGTCCTCACAATACATTTTTTATTAATCTTTTTCACTCTTGATTATTGTCATAATCCACCAGATTTGATTTACACAAGAACCGAGAAATCACGAGTTCTCAGATCGGTAAGGGTGATCATGAGCACGACAAAATCTATTGGACGACTTGCAGACAAGACAGTTCAAATAAAGGAAGGGATTCCTATAGGCTACGAGAAATTACGAACATTACCAAAACTTTAAATCGAAATGGGTTAAGCTACACTAATTATAAAGTTATATCAAATTAATTGGCCGCAACAGATACTGACTGAATGTACCGTGCTTACATTATGTCCCTTGCTTTGAAGTCAACCCCGAAGCATCTATAATTATAGCGAATTAAATATGATAGTTATGATCTTCTGAGAACATAGAAAAAGCTATGGGCGTAACCTGAACTTCGGGTTGCCACCTAGGCCGGTTTGTGCTGGTTCAACCCGCGCAAATGGCTTGAGGCCGGCTGTCGGCGGAAGCGCATGAAGGCCGGCGAAACTCTCGAACTGCGAAAACAAATTTTAAATAAATATTTTAAACCTTTTTAATTCAAATGCGTTATCTGTTGTCGTCAAACCCCACGATTTATGATGCTTCCTAGATGGCACTGATCATAAACACAAGTGGAACGTTTGCAATTTATATCATAGCATGATACTTTTAAAAATGGTGATGAAAACTATATTTTCTTACTTGTAAGTTTCAATCCTTCACCTTCTATCCGTATTTGAATCAGCAGCTATCCAAGACGTACTTGTCACCTATCATGCATAGAAAATTTATCTGTCCTAATAATTCTCTATACCCTTCAATCCTTTCTCTACAAATGTATTACCTGTCAGGATCAGTATATCGTTTTCAATCCGCTTCCCTATCCTTACTTATAGGCTGTTATGTTTTCCTATCCGTTTCTACACTTGTGAGCTTCAATCTTTCAATCCTATCCGTATTTGAATTCTTATCTACCCGCGTTGTGCCTAGATGTTTCTCGTCATCCTTTTGAATCCGTTCTCTCCTATAATTTCCTATAATATTCTATCCTAATACAAAAAGAAAAGAATTTGTTTATAAACATCGTTCAGACAAAATATAAACGTTATGCCAGTGTTTTCAACGTTTAAAAATGAGTTATTTATAGTTAATTATTTCAAAAAAGTAAAATGATATTTCGATAAATAGTCAAACAGTGCACTTTTTAATTAACTCTTCGAGCTGGGTTAGCCGAAGTTAGCTGGTTCGAAACCCGCCCCCAGCGTTTGAGAGTTTTAATAACGCTAAAGCGTGCGCTAAAGTAGTGGTATATACTTAATTGCATCGAAATTTCTATCCTCTAGAATTCGTTATTGCTTATCCGTTTGAATACTATTACTTTTGGCAGGATCGGTCTTATGCAAAAATAGACAAACCGATTCAATATGACTTTACGCGAAATGGGACATTGCAGTACATTTCAGATTTGAAGCGGTTCGCGAAACTGACCCAGTCAGATAGTTGGACACCAATTTCGTGTTTAATAATTTAATCTGCCATTCACCAAGTCGCGAAAAACTACCTCGAATCGAGTATGGGAATCCTCCTGGGATTCACTAGTAGTCGGTAGCACCGAAGTAGCACCGAGTTGTGCACGAAAGACTTTGACAGTTGAGGCTAAGACGTCTTGTTGACAATATTCACTTATTTATATTGCAGTCAAAAAAGAGACAAACGATAGTCGCCCCTAGCGACTAGCGATTTTCTGGTCATAGTGGCATCACCCAGAGTCTGAAGTTGTCCAGAAGTGGTCGGAGGAGTAGTCACAGTGATCATAGGGTAGTCCCTACAGTAGTCTGTATAGCAGTCGGCTATCTGGGTCCCTGAATACTCACCGCATAGCTCCTCGCAAGAAAAAAAGTTTTGAATGGTACTTTTTTAGGGAGCGGTTTCAAAAAGCGTTTCGAAACTGATCTAGGTACATGACCATATCCATTTCTGTCGGATATTAGGTGTCCACGTGATATCTGCAATGATTCTTCTCTAGAATCATCTCCTGATTTCGAATCGGTGTGGTACGTCTTTATTTATTATGTATCGAGTTCTCGAAATATTCGCAATCAATGATTTTTTAAATTAATCCAGATTGACACTTTTCTGTTGAAAATATTTGAATATTTTGTTTGAAATTTTGATAGATGCGCTCTGGCTAAATAAAACTCATCTGAACAAGCTTACGCTACCACGAATATTTACTGCACAGAAGAACGAAATAGGAAGAACAATTGAGACAATTTTTTACGTTAACAACTCGGAAAAATATTATCTTCATGAAGATGATTTCAACATTTCTAAAAATTTCACCCAAGAAAAATGAACTTTTAATAGAAGAGATTCTGATGTGGCCTAATAAACAGGCATTTTTCTTTAATTAAATACAATTTAGAGCCAAAAACGTTTGTACTTATTTATAGTTGTCGTTACAAGAAAGAAAAATTCTTGTGAAATGTTGGGAAAATGTTTAAATTAAGATAATTAGGCATCAATAATTAATTACGTTTCTTACAATTTTGTAACGAACGGTCATTCATTTTTCAAACTTGACCTTCTGATTCTCCGTGATGCTACTGAATAACTGGTCTGAGCTGAAATTGTCTCATTAGAAAATATCACCAAATACCAGCTTTCAAACTGCAACTATACATTTTTGATTAGACTACCGGGCGCGTCCCAGAATTGAAGATAGGGGGCCCTGTACCGAGGGTTTCTGCTGAATACGGTTACAAAACTCAATAAGCAGTCGCGGAAAATGGTCCAGATGTGGAATCGAAAAAAAAACAACCAAGTCAAGGCGTTAACAGCCGTGCCCAAGACTGAATGGCACCAGGGTATGGTGTTCCAAACGGTGTCCCTAGGATATCAGGTCGCCTCCTAGAGTGTTCGGACCTTACCCCCGCATGCGGGGCTCTGCGGGGGTGGATCCATACTTCTCTAGCTACTCGTGGGAACAAGATGGAGACAATCAAAACAAAAACCGAAGCGTAAGTGAGGAGGTGTTAGGTCCACTGAATATGGAGGAACTACTAAACCAAAGTTTACAGTCGGAGTCGGACGACATAGAGAGAGTTGAGCAAAAATTCGCAGAGTCAGAAGCACTCATGCATGAATTGAAAGGCGTTTCGAGGGAAATGGAGTTATTCTCCCAAACAAAGAGAAACATGTTCATGCCAATAAGAGATGGAACAGAGAAAGCGCAGAAGTTGGCGGAAAAGCTAGGTATGACCTTCACAATCACCAGATCGTGCTTTAAGTACGTGCCGATTAGTGTGGCATATGTCGCACAGTTAAGAGCAGAGGAAAAAGCAAGAAGAAAAAAGCTGAGATAGATACTAGCCAAACGGGGACTCAGACTGAAGAAACCGTGAAAACTCCCGCCCCTAAGCTTGGGAAGCGCGAGCGGGAGACCATGCTGAGTCCCATAGAGGCAAATTCGTCGAAGCTGAAGAAGAAGAGGCCAAGGATCCGCACTACTGCAGTAGAGATCACCTCGACGTCTGAACAAGGAGACGAAGCAGAAAGGCCTGCAACTGCCGGGAAACAGGCCAAGTTACTAAGGCAAACTCAGCCTGAGGCGGTCGTCATAAGACCGGTCGAAGGCTCGAGTTATGCGGAGGTCCTCAAGGACCTCAAGCGAAAGGTGAAGCCTGATGACCTTGGCGTAAAAATTAAGGGATTCCGGCAAACTAGAAACAGAGAGGTACTGGTGGAAGTTGGGCCGGCACACAGCGGGGAAAATGGACAAAATTGTGCCGACCTCACAATTCTCGATACACCTTGGTAAATTTTTTTTTTAAATACTCGGGACAACTCAATCTAAATTTCCACCTGCGAGCAGGCCATTCTTATATAATAATCCTGCTTAATACTATACCAAAAGTCAAGTATTCTGCGCGTTTATTTCAAAAGTCAGTAAAACCGGTATCCTCTCGAAAAATTAAGTTGATCAAAAACTCAGCAATAAGATTCCAGTACAATTTCATATTCTCAACACAAATTTGAAAGTAGCACAAGTCTGCGTCCAGTTATTCATGGGTTAATTGTTAATAATGGTCTAAAAACAGCTTAAATGCATCTAATACTGTAAAAAATGCAATGCTGATAATAACATACAACTCCAAACTCACAAAACCCAAGCCCACAAACCCTAAGCCCACAAACTCCAAATCCACAAACCGCAAGCCCACAAATTTAAAAACTACAAACCCCAAGCCCATAAATCACAAGCCCATAAAACCCAAGCCCACAAACCCCAAAACTACTAGGCCACAGTCCCCATGCCCACAAACCCCAAATTCACAAATATCAAGCCCACAAACTTCAAACCCACAAATCCCAAATCCACAAACCACAAGCCCATAAAACCCAAGCCCCCAAACCTACTAACCCACAATCCCCAAGCCCACAAAATCCGAATTTACAAACCCCAAGCCCACAAACTTCAAACCCACAAACCACAAGCCCAT
>CAKNWT010315465.1:25984-45900 GCA_932066315.1 Andricus coriarius
TACTAACCCCAAACCTACTAACCCACAAAATTACAAATACCAATACCGCAAACATTAAACCAACAAACCCCAAGCCCACAAACCCCAAAGCTACTAACCCACAAATTCACAAACACCAAGACCACAAAATTCAAACCCACAAACCCCGAGCCCGCAAATCCCAAGCCCAAAAACACCAAGCTCATATACCAAAAGCCCACAAACCCCAAACCTACTAACCCACCATTTACAAACTCGAAATTCACAAACCCAAAGCCCATAAATACCAAGCCCACACAAACCCAAGCCCAAAAACCCCAAACCTACAAACCCACAATCCCCAAGCCCACAAACCCCAAATTCACAAACTTCAAACCCACAAAACCCAAGCTCACAAACCCCAAGCCCATAAAACCTAATCCCACAAACTCCAAACCTGCTAACCAACAATTCACAAATCCCAAGCCCACAAACTTCAAACCCAAAAACCTCAAACCTACTAACCCACAATCCCCAAACTTACTAACCCACAATTCACAAACCCCAAGCCCACAAACTTCAAACCCACAAACTTCAAGCCCATAAAACTTAAGCCCACAAATCCCAAGCCCACAAACCCCAAACCTATTAACCCACAATCCCCAAGCCCACAAACCTCAAACCTACTAACCCACAATCCCCAAGCCCACAAACCCCAAGCCCATAAAACTTAAGCCCATAAAACTTAAGCCCACAAACCCCAAACAATAACCCACAATCCCCAAGCCCACAAGCCCCAAATTCACAAACCTCAAGCCCACAAACTTCGAACCCACAAACGCCAAACCTGCTTAATCACAAACCCGAAGCCCACAAACCCTAAACCTACTAACCCATAAACCCTAAGCCCACAAATCCCAAGCCCGCAATCCCCAAACCTACTAACCCACAATTCACAAACCCCAAGCCCGCAAAACCTCAAACTCACAATCCCCAAGCCCACAAACCCCAAACCTACTAACCCAAAATCCCCAAGCCCACAACCCCCAAATTCACAAACCTCAAGCCCACAAACTTCGAACCCACAGACCCCAAGCCCACAAGTCCCAAGTCCACAAACCACTAGCTCATAAACCCCAAACCCACAAACGCCAAACCTGCTTAATCACAAACCAGAAGCCCACAAACCCTAAACCTACTAACCCATAAGCCCTAAGCCCACAAGTCCCAAGCCCACAATCCCCAAACCTACTAATCCACAATTCACAAACTCCAAGCCCACAAACCTCAAACTCACAAACCCCAAGCCCATGAATCCCAAGCCCATAAAACCCAAGCCCACAAAACCCAAGCCCACAAACCTCAAACCTACTAACCCACAATCCCCAAGCCCACAAACCCCAAATTCACAAACCTTAAGCCCACAAACTTCGAAACCACAAACCCCAAGCCCACAAATCCCAAGCCCACAAACTCCAAGCCCATAAACCCCAAACCCACAAACGCCAAACCTGCTTATTCACGAACCCGAAGCCCGCAAACCCTAAACCTACTAACTCATAAACCCTAAGCCCACAAATCCCAAGCCCACAAACCCCAAACCTACTAACCCACAAACCCGAAGCCGACAAACCGCAAACCTATTAACCCACAAACCCCAAGCCCACAATCCACAAACATCAAATTCACAAACCCTAAGCCTAAGCCCACAAACCCCAAACCCACAAACCCCAACTATTTTACAGTATTAGATGCATTTAGGCTGTTTTTTGGCCAATGTCAACAATTAACCCATAAATGGCAGGTCGCAGACTTGTGCTAGTTTCAAATTTGTGTTGAGAATATGAAATTATACTGGAATCTTATTGCTAAGTTTTTTATTAACTTAATTTTTCAAAAGGATACCTGCTTTACTGACTTTTGAAATAAACTCGCAGAATACTTGACTTTTGGTATAGTATTACGCAGGAGTATTATATAGGAATGGCCTGGTCGCACGTGGAAATTTAGATTGACTTGTCCCGAGTATTTAAAAAAAAAAATTACCGAGGTGTATCGAGAATTCTGAGGTCGGCAAAATTTTGTTCATTTTTCCCCACTGTGCGGCAGCGGATGGCAGATCCAAGCTGTCGGAGGCCATTAAAGAAGCGGTTGGTGATGGGGCAACGTGCGCGAGCTCGTTCCCCGCAACGAGGTCGAGGTCTTGGACCTGGACACCACTACAGAGTTAGCCTGACGAAGAAGGCCTTCATAGGTAATCTGAAGGCTTTTGTCGAGATGAAGGAGGAACTTGCGGCAAGACTGATACGCACGGGGCACCTCAAGGTTGGTTGTGTGTCCTGTCGTGTGCGGAAGAAGACGAAGGCCTTGAGATGTTACCGCTGCCTATGCTTTGGCCACATGGCAGCAAACTGCAGGGTTCCAGATAGGACAAAGGCATGCTGGAGGTGCGGCAACGAGGGCCATAGGGCTGCAGAGTGCGAAAGCGTTCCACAGTGCTTCCTCTGCGTTGCAGATGTGGGAAGGCCCCGGTCAGACCATCGGCCGGGGACGATGAGGTGCAGGGCGTTCAGAGAGGCAACCTCGTCGAAGAAGCCTCAAGAACGTGCTGCGTGACCAGATATATTCAACCAGGATGCCGAAAGCCGACGAGCCCGATGTGTGGCACAAGCACACGACTGAGGACGATGCGTGCATCCTGGTTGGCTAAAAGGTGTAAAAGTGCCAAGCTGGCGCTTAATGTTGGAAGCCGAGGCACGTCTTAGTAGCCTTACCCCCATGTCCTTGAATTAATGCGAAAGTGGTTCCGAGGACATGGGTTGGCAGGAAGAGGAGGTGAATTTAGTGGGTATTAACGCTTTTTAGGTTGACTCTCACACTCAGTACGTAATTGAATTTCCACCCCCACTAGAAAAAAATACATCTATATTAACCTATGTGTAGTGGGAAGCTGGGACAAAACATAGCCTATTTTGGCGATTATTACCAATTCAGTCATGCAATTTAGTCTGTGTTATCTAGATTCGTTTATTAATCATTAGTGCATATTTCTTTAAAATGTTAGCAACAGGGCTGCCATTGATACTGTGAACTTGGAAGCGCGCGGATACCCAGGTATGTCAGAATTCCAAGGCGTGGACACGTTTTAGACACTGTGCAAGGGTTATACATCTTTTCAAGGGTTATTCATCTTGCCTTCACCTTGCATGACCTTTTTTGCAAAGTAATCTCAAATTAAATAAACGTGGTTAATTATTCATGCCTAGTTATTTAAATAATTAAATAATTAGCACACCGGCTGGCATTTTCACGAGTGATGAAAATAATGTTCATAAACTGAAAAGTATCAATCGGGATTGAGTTAAAATACCGCTGCGAAGTACTATGAATGCACTCACTATGGATGTATTTATTTGTGCTCATTTTACGAACGTTTTGCTTCCTTATAGGTGTATAATAAATTTGCTTCCTTATAGAGGGAGGTTTTTCCCTAACAAAAGAAAAAAAAAAGGTTGCTTTCAATATTTTTCATGCTTCTGTTTCTGTCTTATATAAACGAAATGATCTTTGACCTGTCATTGAAATTCCTGGAATACTTAATAATTGTGGGAGGGGATTTTAAAGGTAAAATTTGAGAAATAAATCAATTAGAGGAGGAAACTCTCTGTAACAATTTAAATGTGTATGACGTAAGAACAAGTCTGGTCGCTGATCTAGACAAAAGGGGAAAGCAAATGGTAGAAAGCTTTGAAAATAATGGGGTTTTTGTCCTGAATGAGAGAACTAAAAGCGACTGCCCAGCTCAATGTACATTCCTAAGAGTATAAAGTTCTTCAATCATAGATTTTGTCTGGTCTAATAGTGTTATTAGATCACTCAAATTTAAATTATGTGAACTATTCGAGCTCCCCTTTTTTAAGTGTAATAATGACTTTGCTGATAAATTTAAAGAAATTATCCAGTATCCTCCAAATATTAACTCTGCAATGTTGTTGAACATTAAAGTGACAGTGACAGAACTTAACATGACCGTAAAACCATCTAAAAAACTGAGTCGTTCGAAGCCATGGTTTGATACACAATGTAGAAAAAGTAAAGAGAGCTGAAACCAGTACTTAAGAAATTCGAGGAACGAAAATTCAATCCGGATATTGTGTCGATTTATACGAACTGTAAAAAAGTACATACAAAATTATTAGACTCCAAGAAGGAAGATTATAAAAATTCCTGATTAGATTCTCTCGTGAATGCAATTGACTCTAAACAATTCTGGAAAATAGTATATAGCTATAATTTCAAATATTCGTATTATGATAATATAGACTTAAACATATGGGAACATTACTTGAAATCTCTCTACCCAATTCGGGATCCAAATTCTTACTTAATACCGATTAATAATTTTCGAAATCCTTATCTTGACTCACATACAACTCTTGATGAAACTATTTCAAGCTTGAAACAGTAAAAAAATGGTAAAGCCCCTGTTCCAGATGGTACTAGCTATGACTATTTCAAAAATTTTCCCGGCAATCTGATCCTTTACTTAAACTCGTTATTTAATCAAAAAATTGATGAAGAAAAGGTCCCAATATCGTGGTCTCAAACATTTCTTAGAATTATACGCAAGAAAGGGGATGTCACTGATCCTGCTAACTACCGCCCTATTGCCTTAGTTAAGTGTGTTACAATAGTATATTATGCACCTAGGGGGAGAAAAAGTGCCCCTACCCCTTGGTGCATACGATATTTTTTATAACAAATAGATTATTTCAGACATTTCTCGAAATACAGTCATGATTTTAGTCCATATTAGATTTTGGATAAAGAAGCATAAAATTAATGTTAACTTATTATAAATTATCGAAAATTCAATAAAAAAACTGTTGGGAATTTTTAATAATTTACGGTATCTTTAGAGGTGATTTACAGTAACTTGCCATTAATTTCCAAAAATTCGATTAAAAAATGTCTATAAATAGATTTAATGCTTTCACGATGATTCATTATGATAAATTAAAATTTAAAATTTTTAAATTTTTTAATTTAAAATTCAAAGCTTTTTCGGGTTTCAATCGTGTGCAAAACTACGAGCTTGCCGACGTTTCGTGAATATTGCAGTTCACTTCTTCAGGGCTGACCTGAAAAGAAGTGAACTGCAATGTTCACGGATTTTTACTCTAAAGCTAACATTGCGATCAAGGGAAATAAGGTCGTCTCCGGATAGGCAGATGTAACGAAAGGAGTCATGCAGGGGGACGTTCTAAGTCCAACAATGTTTACATTTTTAATTGCTGATTTACAAGAATTTATGTATGCCAGAGGTATCAGAGGTGTATCAATAGACCATGTGTTGGAAATATTGCTCTTAGCTTACGCCGACGATTTGGCTATCTTCGCGGACTCCCTGGTTGGAATGCGCAAGGTTCTTTAAGGATTATTTGATTACTGTAGGATAAATGAGCTCAAAGTTAACATAGAAAAAACGAAAATAGTAATCTGCAGAAAGGGAGGTCATGTCCATAACAAAAAATCCCCACCTTTTATGTACGAAACCTTCGAGATTGATATTGTTAAAAGTTACAACTACCTGGGCACCCCATTCACCCAATCTGCAACCTGCGTATAAGTTTCTAGATATTTTGATAAATGGAATCTCGAAAGCAATAGCCCCTTCTAGAAGCTTCGATCGTTCTTTCTCAAATTTAGGTGAAAATTAATCCAATATCGATGCTTCTAGAAATGTTATGAAGGTATGCAACGAACCTTATAAAAACTTTGATTGAGTCTTTTTTAACTTAGCAAGTTTGGATGCAGGGAATCTCGAAAACAATAACCTCTTCTGGAAACTTATGTGTATAGAAAATCGTCAAGAAACTTCCTGGAAAGATGTACATTGGTCACTATCCTACCGGAACTTAGGTTGGAACAGAACCCTCTTACAGAACCCGCCAGAATACTATCTCGCAGCCACGTATGCCGTACAAGTGTACTGCGCAGCCTCATGAAATATAGAACTACACGTTCAGTACACACAACAGTAGTCACATCCTATGGATTTTGGGTCGCTGAATCCGAATCCAAGGTCCGAATTCCGGCATCACCCTCAGGTTTTTTTCTAACCTCAAAAAACATAGTTTTTTGGCTGTTTTTGCATTGAAAAGTATGTAATCAGAAACCCCGCTTTTTTTAATTAGACCACGAATTCGGATTCAGCGGCGAAAAATATATAAAAATGGTCTCTTTTGGTCCATTGGGCCCAATACTTTGCGGTGGGGGAGGGGCTGAACAGAGAACAATACCGCAAAACCTAGCCGAGACAAATTTGATGTTTCGCCAAACCAGAGTAGTCACATCCTATGGATTTCGAGTCGCTGAATCCGAATCCGCACTCAGAATTCTGAAATTAGCTGTTCTTCACTTCCTAACCTCAAAAAATTGTTTTCGTGTTGACTTTTTTGGTGATAGAAAACATGTTATCAAAGAATACAAACTTGTTCGGAAATACTGACAGAGAATGAATATTTAGCGGTTCTAAGTACATAGAAATTGTCTATTTCCACAACGCCGACACCCCCCCGCCCCTTATTCCCTTATGGTATGTCGGACTAACCAAGGTTCCCAGATTAGCGAGATAGCTATGTGCCTCGCAGCTATACCCCTCTGTGAAATTGCAGAGGCGCCTTTACTATGATGCAAGTTAATTTGGGTAATGGTTAGGCCAGGAGCAGTCATTTTTGGTCTGCTCTCGGTCTGCCTGGGTCCCGACAGGCTCCTCCTATACCTGGTACCTTAGTACCTTCCGCTGATTCTTCTTCCTGAGTCCGATCGTGCCTGCAATCGCCGAAGGACCACAGACTGGTACTCCCAGCTTACCTGGGAACCAGGCCGTAGCCCACACCATCTTTTGGAGCAACTCAACCCCACATACTTTCAAGTCTCCGCCTTCCCAGAGCCTTGTCTCGGCTACTGTATTATGTAGCCTACCTTTAGCCGCTGGGTTGTCTACGACAAATACGAAGACCCCTCCCCGACAGAAGGAAGTCTCGAATTTTGGCCATTGATCTGGGACACTCTTTCGAGCGCCTTCCAAGTGGCCTCCCTGAAGGGCTCAAACTGCTCCGCAGTAAGCAGTGAGTCTGGGTAGCTCGTGTCCACCACCACCAACGTCGGCGTTGTGGAAATAGACCACTTCTACGTACATCGAACCGCTGTTTTCTATCACCAAAAAAGTTAACACGAAAACAATTGTTTTAGGTTAGGAAATGAAAAAAAGCTAATTTGAGAATTCGGAGTGCGGATTCGAATTCAGCCACTCGAAATCTATAGGATGTGACTACTCTGGTTTGGCGAAAGCTCAAATTTGTTTCGGCAAGGTTTCCCTGGCGGACCGAATGAACGGAACGAATATGCTATAGCGTATCCTTATAGTATCCACATCGTATCCTGTTCGTGTCATGCAAGAAAAACGCATTGAAAAAGGAAGATGAACATTTAACTTGTTGAAATTCAGATTCTACGTGAAATTTCGCGTTAGAAGGTCACGGAGTAATTGCAACAGTATTTCTTTCAACGATAAAAACTTTAAAATATAGAATTCTTATCGACAACGTGGGCTGAAGGCGACTTCAAGCGTCCATAATCAAGCATCCATAATAATCGTTTAACCAGTACTGCTTAAACGATTATGGATACGCTTGAAGCCGCCTTCAGCCCACGTTGTCGACAAGTATTATATTTTTTTTAAGTTTTCATCGTTGTAAGAAAAACTATTGCAATTAATCCATGACCTTTTAAGGCAAAATGTCACGTAGCATCCGAATTTCAGCAAGTTAAATGTTCATCTTCCCTTTTTAATGCGTTTTTCTTGCATGATACGGAGAGGATACGCTGTGGATACTGTAAGGATACGCTTTAGCGTATCCGTTCCGTTCATTCGGTCCGCTAGGGTTTACGGTATTGTTCTCTGTGCAGCCCCTCCCACACCGCAAAGTATTGGGCCCAACAGACCAAAGGAGGCCATTTCTATGTATTTTTCGCCGCTGAATCCGAATTTTTGGTCTAAATTAAAAAAAAACGGGTGTTTTTGTTACATACTTTTCAATGCAAAACAGCCAAAAAAAACTATGTTTTTTGAGGTTAGAAAAAAACCTGAGGGTCATGGCGAAATTCTGACCATGGATTCGTATTCAGCGACCCAAAATCTATAGGATGTGACTACTCTTGTCCGACGGACAACCTACTTTTTTTGTGGGGCTGTGTAGTTAACGTTGTCGTCCATGTATATAAGGTAAAATATTATATATAATCGAAAGATATGTAAAAACAATGTATTGATATAAAATAGTATATTATGCCACATGGGAGTAACGTGCCTCATTTTCACCGAGAGTGAAGTTTGCTGCCCGAGCGAAGCGAGCAAATCGGGCTAGATATACGTCTATTGTAGTTAAGTCGGGAAAAAATTAATATGCTTTTCCAATTTTTATCAAAATTATGATAGAACGAAATTTGAAAAAAAATTAATTCATTAAAAATGTATTTATTAAACCAACAAGATTGTTATTAGAATTTTTTATGTACATAATTAATTTTTAATAAAGTTGAAGCATTAGAAATTTTATTTTGTACTTTACGTATTTTAAAATTAATTTATAAGTTAATTGTATTTTAGCCTTAATCTTGCATTTTTATTTTGAATTTAAAATTCTAATTACAATAATTATATTTTTAACAATCGTCAAATTAAAAAAAGAAGAAAGCTGAATTTAAAATTGCGCACGCGATACGTAATTCAAGTAGAACAGTGCATTCCTTCAGTTCCGATTCCGAGTTACCGTCTTGTGAGTGTCTCCACCCGGCTATGATCGACGCGTGTTTATTGTGCCAAATTTATTTGAAATTAGTATCTTTTTACGTACTTTCTGTGTGTCGTTAAGTGTTTTCTCAACGGTTTATTGTTTTTCCTAAGTTGGTAGGTGTTTTATAGAAAAAATTATAGAAGCATGAGATTCAATTATGTTAAGTAATGCATAATATAGACATTTGGATATTCATATTCAAATGTGGAAAATGCGCAGACCAAATTATATTCATTGCAATCAATTCATTTACTTTATAGTTTATACCCCATCGATGGGAAAACTTTTCCGAAGATGTTCATACTTTCATTTCTGGAAATTCTAAAAATTTCAACTCGCTAATTTATTTACAAATTATTCTATGTTCAGGGTTCAATGTAAAATTATTCAGTTTTTGTAAACTTTTTCAAATATTCTCCCTTCTGCAATTTTGCTGTGTCTTTGCTTGACTGATTATTGAAAGAAAAATGGTTTGAGGCCTATACCAGAATTTTATGTGTATTAAGTTTTATGTGAGAAGCACGAAGGAATAGTAAGGAGTGGTATCACCCTATGTGTTCGGTGAGCAGAGGTAGGACGAGCGAAGTCCCAGAATTCGTGAATGCTTGCCACGAATGGAAACTTGGGAGCAACATCGTGCACATGCGCAGATCTGTTTTCGCAGTCACAATAAAAAAATTTTTAAAATCCTTTTTTACGTACTGTTGTTACTTTTTAGCAATTTTCGTCGTGTTTTTAATACAAATAATTACTAATGGATAATTTGAATATTTCTTATGACTTTTTAAACCATTTTTATTTGTTTAAACCAATGTAACTTATTTAAACAATTATTTATTCATTAAGTCATAAGAAATATTTAAATTGTTCATTAGCAATTGTTCGTATGAAAAAGACGACGGATATTGCTAAAAAGTAACAATAATACGTAAAAATGTAGTTTTTTTTTTGGTCATATTTGGGGCGATCAATCCCTGAATCATGAGTTCAATTTTTCGAAAATGCCAAATTTTCCCCATGTTAATTAAATGGGATTTTGAAGCGCCCGGTGGCACATGTTAATGTTCGAATTTCGAAATAAAAAATTAAGGATTTTTTCCCCCAAGAATGGAAACTTTTGAGGGGGGGAGGGTCTTGCCCTCTAGGGTGAAAAAAAATTTGCAATGCATTTTTAGACCATCCTAGTGTACATGCACCCCTTAAACTTCAAATATGTAATCTTTAAATTTTGTTGAAACATTCACATTCACAAATTTATTTTTTTAATGCGGCAGCATAGAAATGTTCAAAACACAAGTTCAAAACGTCCAACGCGTGTTGGCATCGTTGGCATGGCAACCGCCAGTGCGCATGTGCACTATCTTGCTCCCATGTTTTCATTCGTGGCATGATTTAACGAATTCTTGGACGTTGCTCGTCCCACTCCCCACTTATAGGGATACTACTCCTTACTATTCCTTTGTGGTGAGAAGATATTATTTTAATAATGTGAATTATCCGATTAATAAATTTGTTCATGCAAAATAACACTTTATTTATTTGAAATACATATTTTAATATATAAATAGTATTTTAGGATTCAGGGTACAGTAGCAAGATGATCGCATTTCACACGCACGCGTGCGACCATCTCTCGTGCGAGCGACATGCGTCTCATACGAGGACGCATCTATCATCCGCGGTGAACGCACGCGTGCGGATTAATTCGCATGCGTGCGTTCACTGTGAGTCGCATATGCGTTTCACATTTCTATCTGGGTATATACCACTAGACTGTACTGCGCATCCAAATGTAGCATATAAGTCTACGGCGCATCCATAATTATTGTAGAAGTGTACTGCGCAGCCCTATGTACCACCAAACTGTAATGCGCAACCATTAACTTTACTGCACAGCCTTGTGCATAACCAAGCCTTACTGTACATCCATATGTGCCTTATAAGTCTACTGCGCATCCATAAGTATTATAGAAGTGCACTGCGCAGCTTATGTACCGCAAACATTTACTACGCAGACTTGTCTATCACCAAACGGTACTGCGCATTAATATGCGCCTTATAAGTCTACTGCGAATCCATAAGTATCATAGAAGTGCACTGCGCAGCTCTCTGTACTGTAAAATAATACCGCGCAGCCTCGTGTGCCACCAAATTGTACTGCCTAGAACCTAGAACTGCACTACGCAACCGAATGTGTCATAAAAGTGCACTGCGCATCTATATGTAGTCCAGAATTATACTGGGCAACCTTGTATACCACCGAAATGTTATGCGCATTTATATGTTTTATAGAAGCCTACTGCACAATCCTAAATGTTATAGAACTCATCTCCACAGCCTTATATGCTGCCAAGCCCTGTTGGATGTAATCTTTACCTAACATTCGAGAAAGAACGATCGAACTTTCTAGAAGAGGCTATTGCTTTCGAGATTCCCTCCATCAAAATATCTACAAACTTTGATTGTTTTTTCTCGAATGTTGGCAAAGATTACGTTCAATATCAATGCTTCAACAAAATTTGATGAAGAGAACCTGTATCCTTATACATATTTGAATTAATCGATCTTTCTAGAATTTAGGTAGAGATCACATATCAACGGTTCTATGGTGTAAGCAAGAGCTCCCGCGTGCAACGAATCTTACAGAAACTTCGATCGATCTTTCTAGCATGCAAGTAGATTAGGGATAATTAGAATAAGCGGTCATCATGATTAACCGCGTCGATGTCTCTAGAACCAGAAGAAATATCAGAACCACACGTCATACGTCAGACCTTCTAGAAACTTCGATGTATAGAAAATCGTCAGAGATAACGTCAACATTTCTAGAAAGCTCGAAACACTGAATTTTAAATATGTACCATTATAGGTGGAAGTTGATAATATCGATTGATCTTTCCTGAAAAGCCGTTAAAGATTACTTCCAATATCGAT
Organism: Andricus coriarius; assembly: GCA_932066315.1. Taxonomy (NCBI): domain Eukaryota; kingdom Metazoa; phylum Arthropoda; class Insecta; order Hymenoptera; family Cynipidae; genus Andricus; species Andricus coriarius. The sequence goes on from CAKNWT010315465.1 coordinate 37,738, forward strand.
TGATCTTCTAGAAAATTGAACGACATAGAAAACCTCAAAGATAAGAGCTTCTCATGTTTAAATCGTCTAGAAACTTTGATGTATTGAAAATGGTCAACACAATTAAAATATATTCATTTATGACAGAAATCATGATGGGATTAAACAGGATAAAGTGTGACAAAAATAGCGGATGTTCATATGAATTAAAACGTTAACGGAAGAAAATGACATTCATTTGGATTAAAAACGTTGTGAATTTGCTCATATTTGAAATCATTTCAATCTATTTCAATGCGCTCCTTCTAATCGGGAGGTTATACGTAAAGCATATTGGAAATTTAAAAAATATTCAGTCTTTGAATTCTAAATTTACAACTGTATATGAAGACATAAGGATGACAACTGAATAAGGACCATATGGAGTTGGCACTTTGTTATAATAAAAACGTTCTCCCTGCAACCTGCCAGCCCTCTCTTGCATCCACGTTGTTCAACTATTGCACTCCATACTGCATCGATAAATGTTAATATCCTCGCTTTGAGGATGCCAGTGAATAGCTTGTAGCTGGTGTTTAAACAAGCTATGGGCCTGTAGTTCTTGGGACTTGACAAATCTCCGGTCTTAGGGATCAATACCATGCGTCCTTCCAATAGCCACTGCGGAATGGGTTGTTCTCCGTTTAAGAAAGCAGTAAATATACGAGCTAGATGTTGGTACGTAGATGTGAACTTCTTCTACCAAAAGTTGTTGATTTTACCTGGCCCTGGCGCTGAAAAGTTCTTAGTTCAAGTTATAACTTTCTTCACTTCTTCAGCAGTAATTAGTGGACACTCTTCTTCTGTACCTTGCAACCTTTGCCTTTGGAAAAAGTTACGAAAGAGTGATATATCTGAAGCGTCTTCGTTCAGCTGATAAGTATCTCCATATACTTCCTCCCAGAGGGCTTGAATCTCTACTCGGCTAGGCGGATTTTTAACGGCATGTGACGTTTTATTAAACAGACGGGAAGGAAGAGTAGAAAACGTGGAATTTTCCTGAATCCACTTTACTCGCCGTTCAAGGCGCTGTTTCGCTGTTGAAAGAGATCTTATTTTTTGCGTCCAGTGCTGCTTGATGGTGAACAGTTTATACTTGTTCAGCGTATGATTTTCTTTCCTTAAGTTTCGAGCAAGTGCGCTAGCTTTTGAAGTAAATTTTTTATTTGATGTTATGTAGCTAATCACGCACTGAATATTTGATGCATGCCGTCTCGCCGTTTCAATTTTAAACTGAACCTGTGCAATACTCTCGCGAGTCTTACTCAGGCATACTGAAGTATCGTTAGTTCTATTGCCGCTCAGCAGGAAGACCGCCTTCTCGTAAACTACACAGTTCAGATTCCAGAGATTAACATCTTCGGGAAGCAAATCGGGGAGAGCAGTATTAGCTTCAGATAATTTTCCCATCCTGAGAAAGACTTTTAAATTTGAATTGATTTATTATTATTATTTATTTAGTTAATTTATTTTACTTCTACATAATGTGGCTTAGTAATAAAACAATTATTGAGAAAAAGTTTAAAAAAATTGTTTTTTCAACTATTTTGAGCTGTGGCTTATAACGATGGTTTTTTTACTGACTTTCAATTCCGTCGGTATAGAGTAATGGTTAAGACTCCCGACTGCTAGGCAATAGATTTAGGTATAGATGTAGGTTCGAAAAGCCTTAGCGTTAGAAATTTTATCTGTAATATAATGATTGAAAATGTAATATATGTATTCATTCTAATTTTGTTATATACTTAGAGTATAGTAATAGTGGGTGTTAAAATTATATTCAAAAGCAAAGCCGTCCCTGCATTGTAGCCCAAGGCTATGCCTATTTCGTTCAACACACTGGACCAATTGGGTCCTTATGTCGGGCCGATGGTCGGCAAAAACCTCGTACCAGCGTGATCATTTCACTAGCTGGGCCGATCTTCAGCTAAAAAGGTTGGACCGAGTTTTACAAAGTCGGGCCGACTTATGTTAAAATTAATTTTTCCAAATAAACATCATTCGAAATTTTCCCAGGAATGATAAGACAATATTCGGTGTATTTTTTAGTATTATGTTTAAAACTTTCAAAATCCTTAAAAGCGTTAAATTTTTATTTAAAAACTTCTAAACATCTCCTTAACTAACTCGAATCTTTTCTAAATGAATACATTTTTATTTGTTATTTACACATCAATATTCAACTTTTTCACTTTCAAATACATTTTTTGCAACACCCACCTCAAAAGTTGACCTTTTCATGCTTCTAAATGGTGTCTAAAGGACCTTATTCGAGCAGACTGTGCGCGAAACAATTTTCGCGCATGCGCAGTTTGAAGATGGCTTACTTTAGGCACTGGTGAAAAAGCTGCGCGTGCGCACTTTCGAAATGAGGTACTTTAGGCACTGGCACAGGTAACTTTAAACACTGCTGTTGGTATCTTCTTGAACTAAATTATGATTTAACTTGAACAAACCTTTTAATGACTGAATTTTTGTTTTTAAGGTTTCTTAGCCGTTTTCGTCCGTCGCGCAAAAGGGCATAAGTGCCAAAATTTGGCACAGAAAAAGGGCATAAGCCCCAAAAAGTTTTTTTTTCATAAAATTTTTTTTACCTAATTTTTTTTCCAAAATATTTTTTTAACAAATTTTTTTTCAAAATTTTTTGTTTTCAAACATTTTTTTCCAACATTTTTTCTCACTAATTTTTTTCTCAAAATTTTTTGTTTACAAATTTTTTTTTTCAAATCTCATTTCCAAAAAAAAAAAAAATTCAGAAATTTTTTTTCAAAAATTTTTTTAAAACTTTTGTTTTCAAAAAAATAGTTTACGAAATTTAAAAATCTTTTCTTTCAAGATTAGTGTTTTTCCTTAACTTCTCTTAAAACAACTTTTTCGGACGGGCGTTGCAAAAAATAGCGTGTGATACACGTGCGCATGGATGATTGCTAACTCGCGTGATTTATAATTGTTAATCTAAAATAAACAGACAAAGATTGCTGACTCTTAAAAAATAGTTCTTTTTCTTAGTTACAAATTTTTAAATTGAACTCGTTAGAAATGGTATCTTTTAGACTGAAACAACAGACAATTATAAAGTTTCAATCGGAAGTTTACATTTGATTAACTACTAAGACTTTCAAATTGAAACAGTTCAATTTTTAACGTCAAAATCTGTAAACTGTTTAATTTTATCAGATTCAGAATCGCCCTGTAAAATCAATAAATTATTATTCAATTTTGAATACACGAACTACAGTTTCATTTTAAAAATCATTATTTAATTTATATTTACAGTTGATCAACTTAAAACATTTTTTGTCAAAAAATTCAAGTTTCAAAAGATATTAACTTTGTATTGTGTAAGTATTCAAAACTGCATTTTGACATTCTTTTGATTGAAGATGTACCCTTAAAAATGAAGATGTAAAATAAAAAAATTTGATGGTAAAAGATTTTACAATTCCACATTCTAAACTGAATGATTTCATAATAGAAAAAGCTAACAAGTTAACTTAGCATTTAAAAAAAGTTGAAATCAAACTTATTTTGAATTGCATTATATATCTTAAGATATATAAATTCATTTTAATCCGCGAGATTTTAAGTCAAGCTCCAATTCGCAGAATTCGTCAGCGCGAACACAGTTAAAATCTGGCCTATTCAATCGAATTCTTAAGGTATAACTAACGCGCAGGGGCAGACAGGATCTGTTGTAAATATATATTAATGATTCGCGTAGCTCGGTGGTCGTCCTCTGGACATACACACTTGGGACCGCTGTTTCGAGACTCGAGGCATGCAATTTTTATTAATTTTTTTCGAAATAACCTTGACCGCAAATTAAGGCGAGTTGACACGCATTCAGTTCGCGCTGGCTCAGTTCGTTTCAACAAATCAGAAAACAGAATACGGGCGAATTCAAACATTTTAATTCGCCTCAATTCTCCCGCATTAGTTTTTTTACTGAGATAGTAAGCTTTAATTATATTATTTAAAAAATTCGAGTCTGGACTGGGGGGGGCAAGCCACCGTGCCCCCCCCCCTGGATTAGCAGCTACCAGCATCGGTTCCACTTTGTTTCATATTTTTCTTTGCTCCTTTCATTATACCGGCTCCCTTACGGGATTTTGTAAAAACTCCTGCTCTAATTTCCTTTACAGGAAAACAGTATTACGAATTGTCCAAGAGTGTACTATGATTAAATCAAAAATAAATAAGTTTTATAGTAAATGAGATCAAGGCAAAGTTGTGTATTTATGCACCTATAAATAAAATTTTCTTACCAAACACTCGCATGTTTGACACTGATATATCCAACGCTCTCCACTTCTAAAGACAAGATGGCGAAGTTCTTGATGCCTACAAGATGCTGCAGGATCACATTGTGGACAACATTTATCTCGATCACTTTTAGGGATTGTGCAGTCACAAATTGGCTCTCTACATGTAATAACGCCATCCTTACATGTACATCTTTGGCAATGATTGCTGACGGGCACAATAATTTCACCATTATCGATTTCTCTTCCTTCAAACCAACAACCTGTGAAACGTAAAAAGTTCGCATTGAAATCCTTCAATTGAAAAACTGTTGGAGCAGAAACATGAGTCAATTACTTGTAGTAAACAGCCGCTTTGCTCTTATAATATATGAATTGCTTGGTCATAGAATAAATACAGGTAAGGTTTTTGAACTAACAGAGCCCAATCAAAAAGTTAGCGATGTTAACAGTTCACATTAATTGATTATCATCAAGACTCTTTGTCTTGAATTGTTAATTTAAATAGTGAAAAATATTAGAAAATGACTCACTAAGTCTACAATCTTCAACTTCTTGAGCCTGCGTTTGAGGACAAGTACACTGAAACCCTCCTTCGTTGTTGACACATTTGGCACTAGGATGACAGGTGTGCCTTTGCTCAATGGTCTGATCACTGCACTCATCGATATCTGAACACTGAGTACCTTGAGTACTGTCATGTAAAGCACTTTTATAGCCAGGTTTGCACCGGCAGTAATACCAGCCTGGCATATTGAAACATATTGAAGATGTGTGACATCTGTGCAGATCACTGGAACACTCATCTAAATCTAATTCGCAGCCATTGCCAATGTAACCACGGCGACAGGAACATCTTCCAGGTGCCACGCACTCACCGCCATTTTGACAAGTTTGATTACAAACCGCTAAACAGAAATAAAAACGAAAATAGTGTATATTCAGATAGGCGAATTGAAACGTTAGCCAAAACTTCAATCAACAAAGCTTACGTTATTTATACGATAGATCAAGTCATTCAAGGAATCAATACTGGACAAACAATTGTGCTATAGAGGTTACGACGAATGATAGTTCTTTTCAGGAGTATCTACTGAGCATCTTTCCTAATGATGAAGCTATAACAAATTTGTAAATATTCTTACGTTTGCAGATATAGCCGTCTCCGGAATATCCACCTGTACAAACACAGTGATAACTTCCAGCTGTGTTTACGCATGTTGCGTGGTCATGGCAAGAATGGCGACCTGTTGCACACTCGTCTAATTCGGCACAATTAAACTTGTCCAATCTATGATATCCCGGAAGACATTCACATGTGTAGGATCCGATGACATTGACACACTGAGTATAAGAATTGCAGTGATGGCCATCTAAACCGCCCTCTTGCTTGCATTCATCGACATCTGTATTTAAAAAGGAAAAATTAACAACAGTACTTCAGGGGATTTGTTAGAGTCAGAGAACGGTATTGCAGTGTCCGGCCAGAGGATGAATATTCATGTTTGATTTTTTGCATACGTCATCTAAATACTATTCTGTTTTGCTGACTAGAGCCGGTTTTTCGAAAAATGTTTGTATTTTGTTCAATAATAATCGAAAACGTAAGTACAATAACAGTGACGCTCAGTGTTAGCTGTGTCCGCGTTTTCTAAGCGTACTCTTCGACCTTTGTGAAACGAGAGGAGGCACATACCCCGCAGTGAGTCGAATCATTCAGAACGAATGACCCTTTCATTGTTATGAGATTAAGGCCGGATACAAGAACTGAATTTATGAAAGCATGGCTTGATTCAATTTTACTAAGCAGAATTAGTTTATTCATATAATTAGAAAAAACTTAAAAAAAGATCCATGAAAATCGGTTAATATTTGCAATCATAATGGAAATGTTTGAGTGCATACAAATGTATAGCTGTGCTGAAAAGTTAACAGCTACTCCCTAATTCTGAATTAGAAGTGATCAGTTAAAAACTACTGATTGGGAAGGCTTCGTAATTCGAATACCAAGCCTTACTAAATAAATTGACAGTTTTCTAGTAAAGATTTTGAGCAATGCTTACTAAAGAAATTAATAAACGAGTTCCCAATATTTTAGTAGTACAAAACTATGCCTATTTAGATGTAGAGCATATGTTCATCCGTCAGTCGATAAAAATTATAATTCTCACCTCGCGTACTTGAATTTCAAATAATTCCCAGCCCAAGAAAAAAAGTGTGTGGAGATAAAAACGAGACCCATCACTTATTCCTATGGATCTTGACCCGCTGCTCGTTTTATCGTGTCGTCCTAGTTTTCACGTAACCTCAACATTTTCAAATTTTAAGAAAAAATTATTTTCTATCGAATGAAGCTATTTTTTTGAATGAAAAATAGGTAAAAAGTATAATTTGAAGTGTTTTGAGCTAAATCTTTGAGGGCAACAATTTATTAAGTTTCATAACTGTAGGCAAATTACTGAAAATGTCGATATTCATGTTTTTTCAAACTTTGATTTTACAGATGCTACCTTAAATTATACAAAATCTTAACATTTTTTTTTATAACTGAAAACTGCAGAATAATCTTATTTCTTTTATCAGTTGGTCACTCACGCTTTTGTATGAAACTGAAAGGTCATTAACTAGACAGTTCCAGAACGCTTAGTCCTTGTGCAGTTACATGAGAAAAAAAGCGTTATAGCAATATGTTGCTAGGACGCTTTCTACTTTTGATCGTAGTTCCATGATTGAGCAAGACTGCAAGCAAACTTGCTTCTGTGATAAACACTAGAAGCAATTACAACTGCCTCAAGAGGATGTGTAGAATAATTTGTATTTTGGTTCACCACAGTAACGCAGCCAGTGAAGACGCGCGGCCGAAAAACATGAATATCGGTATTTTCAGTAATTTTCCTGCAGCTATTGAACTTAATAAATGGTTCTCCTAAAAAATTTAGCACAAAAACCGTCAAACTATGCTTCTTGCCTATTTTTAATTTAAAAAAATCACGACATTCGAGAAAGAAAGAAATATATATTTACCTTATGTGAAAAATAAGGACAACACTATAAAACGGCCTTCCGATACGTGACCAGCGGGTCAAAATGCATAGGAAATGATGCGTCCCGTTTCTAGCTCAAAATACTTTTTTTCGTGTGGCTGCAATAATGAACATTGAAATAAGATTAAAATGGCAACTGCCATCTGAAAACGACACCGGCTCCCAGTAGGACCGCGGTAAATCACATTCATGGCCACGTCTCACAACCGTGAGATGGGTGGTCACAGGACACGATGAAATCAAAACGACAGGCCGGCGAAACCCTCGTATGTTTTGAGGATACGAAGCGACTCAAGGATGACAGCTTTCTGCATCCATTTCGCAAGTGACTTGGCATATTTTTGGCACGTCCGAAAATCGTAGTTCCAGAAAATTTGGTACTTCTCGTTTTGCACAATTGACTCTATCTCCCTCGGAGCGTTCGGCAGGGCAGGATCGCGGCCAACACCGTAAGAGCGACAAAGATGGTAATAAAGGACTCTTAGGGCCGCATTATGTCTGTAGATGTATGTCGTTCCTGCGTGGGTGGGACACCACGATAGTATGTGTTCCAGGTACTCAGCGTGTGCATGACACGCTCTGCTCCTATCGCTGGAAACTTCTTGACATAAAATGCAATCACGGTATGATAAGGTGGAAATGACACCGGCCTAGCATGCGAAAATGAAACCCTCTGTACCTGAATTAAGCCCTGATGATCTGAGGAAAGCAAAAGTTTGCTCCTTCGAAAAGGACTGTTTTTCTACATTTCTGTGAAAATTTCCGTGCATTTTTTTGTCGAGCAGCTCTTGGTGGAATTTTTGAACTTCTGCTTTCTTCACTTCGGCTTTCAGAAGTGG